>CM038670.1:455936469-456191469 GCA_021605145.1 Aegilops bicornis
CTGGTCGGGCCTCGGTGATCTGCCGATGGCGATATGAGGATTTAAATCCATGAGACTGGAGATAACCCATCACGCGTTGGGTTAAATGCTCTTGGCGATGACGTCTTTGAGCGAGGTTGGCGGGTGACTGGGTCTCTCTCAATTCGTCCATCGGGAAAAGATGTTACTCCTCCGGGTGTTGCACGGCTCGGAAAGTAATAATACCCTCGTTCACTGGCGTAGGGTACCGCGAATCGAAGGCGAGGAAGCGCTTCGTATGCCGCAGCTTCTACGGCCATATGTGGGGTCGACATAGATTTCCCCACGAAGGAGACCTCCGTTGGGTCTTGGTTTGGGTTTCTGAGGAGGGATGTGCATTGCTGCCCGATGTTCGAGGTGGAAGGGGTGATCCTTGATTTGAACAGCTCGTCTTTGGGGTGGCTGGGTAGCGCCCATGGTACTGAGTAAAATCCCACAATATTTTGACAAAACTACCGGGGTTGCATCCGGGGTTCTCGAGATAAATACTAGGGCTCGGCATGGCAAGAAATGGTTGTGAGGAGGGTACACAAGGCGAGGGATGCTTGGCAAGGTCACGCGGTGGCCTTTATATAGCACTGGAGCTGGGTCATTTTACCGTGGAGAATGGTAATGCATTAGCCGGGTCAGCTCCAAGGGTCGGGGTCAAGCCACATATACACATATCTCACTAAAGTGACGTATCACTGTGGGAAATGTCGGGGTGGTTTTGGTAGCTGTGCCTGGGATAGAAAAATCACACTGCATGCTAATATATCCATGCAAGGCTACTATTTAAAACGGAGGCACGACGACAGGCTGCGTTTATTTACAAGGTCACACGATTACAAAGCGAGGATACACTGGGACTCGACACTACTTGGGTGACTTAGTCTACCTTGTTTACATCCAAGCGGGCGTGCCTTATGGATGTCGAGGCTTCTCCACGGGTCTCACCGTCGGAATTAGCTGGAGAGGGTTGAGGGGCTGCAGGCTCGGGGTAGCGATGATGACCATCGCGGGGATTGTTGTCCACAACCCGTTGGAGTTTGCTCCCAAAAGGCGTGAAGCACTTACGGGGTCATCAAAGCACCTTGGTTGATGGATGGGGCTGACCTCGGGGTCTCGATCGGGTGTCCGAACAGCCTGGACCGGGTTTTCGGCGTCGGGCTCGTTTCCTTCTCTTGCCGGGGCTCGACGAACCAGCTCTCCACGAGCTGCGATCAGATCAATGGTGAGTTGATCGAACAGTTCCTCCAGTGCACCTACATAGCGCACTAGGTGCAGCAATGCAGGATCCGTCTCGTGATCTCCGTTGGCAACTTGGGGTGGTCTACCATACCCTTCACGTCTGGGGTAGTAGTGGAACGAGCGACAGTTCACTCTAGGCGACAAGTGCTGGAGATGAACTATAGCCTCTCGAGCAGCTAGTTGGATGGCTTGTGGCTCAAAGGAGGTTGTTCTTCCGGTGAACCTGTAGGGGCGCTCGGGTGCTAGAGCCCTACCGTAGATGTGTACAGTGGCCCAGAATTGACGGCTCCCACCACTCATGGGTCCTTGGTACACAACATATTCGGGTGGCTCTTCTAATGCATAGGCATGGCGGGTGAGGTTTGCGAGTATGGTCACAAAGCCTCCAAGGTTGGTTGTTGTGGTCTCGTTGTGCACGACGGGACCAGTTATTGTGGCTCGGTTTGGGGTAGCGGTTGTGCTGTGTTGGGTTGGGGCTAGCGTGCCCTTTTATGGGAAAATGGGACGGAGTCTTCCTTCGCACGCTTGCGAATGAGACACCTTGGGTGCTGGTCACGGGTGCGTGATCGACAGGCTAGGTTGATAGGTTGGGCACCGACTGCCAAAAGATGCCGGGTCATTGTGTGGCTATCTTGCATGAGAAGCTTGGCTAGGGGTTCGGTTATGGTCTGGTGGGTCGGTTTGCCTAAGTTTATTGACCTGACTAAGATAGGTTTAGCCATTGGTCAGCCTGGCTCTGATACCAAGTCTGTGGCGAGCGGTTTTCCGGGTATTAATTTCCAAAATATTGCCCTCGTGCTCAATAGCCCCAGGATTACTGTTAGCTGATGAGGCACCAACTTGATACAGAAAATTCCAAGCAAAACACAAAGTATGTAGTACAAGACCATTACTGTGCGTGAGTACGACAAATGGTTTCTAGTGGTTGATGGCGGAAGCGGTTTGTGGATCATCAACGCGTCTATGGGACTCCATTTCCCACGAGGAACAGGTGACCAGGTTAACTCCTATCTTCCGAGGCTGCTATAAATGCGTTGCTTAGTTCCGGGCTGACTCCGCAACATTCCTCTCCATGCAAGAAATCTGGCCAAGACAATAGCCAGGGACAAGCCAGTGAGTACTTTGAATGTACTCGCAAACATTATGAACACTGGAATAATAAAAATCAAGTACTGATATAGTCCATGATCATGTTGCCAGTCATAAATAAGAGTCTTCTATGCATGCGAGCAGGTGGTTATATGCGGCATGAATGTGCAACAACGGAGTGTAAATAAAATGCCACAGTCGGGCGTATGGGCGACACCACATAAAGGGCTTATAAAGGAAAATAAAAACAAACAATGCCACAGTCGGGCGTCTAAGCGACACCACATAAAGGGCTTATAAAAGAAAATAAAAACAAACAATGCCACAGTCGGGCGTCTGGGCGACACCACATAAAGGGCTTATAAAGGAAAATAAATACTAAAAATGCCACAGTCGGGCGTCTGAGCGACACCACATAAAGGGCTTATAAAAGAAAACAAAAACAAACAATGCCACAGTCGGGCGTCTGGGCGACACCACATAAAGGGCTTATAAAGGAAAAATAAATATTCCCAATGAATATCCCGGAGGTAGAACCATCCCAGAGATACTCGATAAATAATGTAACGGGTTAGTCCATAACAGAAATAATGATTATGGGGTTAGTCCATAACAGAAATAATAACCATGGTCCTCACAAGTCACTAGTCGGTATCCGAATTTATACTAACCGCTTCTCCTCCAAGACCGACACAAGGACCAACCCTTGACCCATCCTGCATCAGAATCCTTAACCATGGACACGGCTTTACGAATAGGTTTAATCTCTGCAGTGGGTGTACTCTTTTCCCACGAGTAACGGATTCCTTTAGTCCATCGGGACAAATTCCGTCTACGGTCTTTTAATTGAAAACACACCTGACTTGCACACACCATCTTAACTTACCGGTGCCTGGAATCACCCATGACACTTGTTAATCAAAACTCTAAGTGGGGAGGCTACAACCTCGCGTAGCATGGGATCTAATTTATACCGCGCGCTCTAAGGGGTGGCCTCCCCTCTCGGTCTCAACTGAAACACCCATGCCCCGGACCAGGTGGCATGCCTACCGCTTCAACCGATATCTTCCACCATGGCCTCTCTGTATGGTGTGTGCTAGAAAGGCGTTGACGATCGATCGAACCGTACCCTACTTGCGGTAGGGACAAGTGGTAATCTGAAACAAGTATGGGGTTCTTGGTACAAGACTCGATCTCACGGTCGACTCAGGAGGTTTATAAATTCCTGCATGACATGTATCACAAATATATATCAACCAATGTAATCAACATTCATTATACCTTACTATGCCATACGGACATAACCGCCTCGATGGAGGCTGGCGACAAACTCATGCCTACCCAAGGCAGAGGTTTTCCCGGATTCCTCCCGGTATGCATGCAAGGCATATGAGGATGATTACCAACACAGGTGTGTTCATTTCCAACAACATGGAAATCACTAATATGCATCCATGCAAATGATCATATCACATGAAATAACAAGTATTCCGAAATGAGGTGGTGTTATAAACGTTTCAACGAACACACCAAAAATATTATGTCGGGTTCAGAATGCTTGCCTTCAGGTTGTGTAGAGGCAGGGTGCATCCTAAAAACTTTTGCAAGCTTTCTTCTTCTCCAAAAGTCCTATTTTCAAAAATATTCAAACAACACATACTTTAAAAACAGCACAAAAAAGTTGTCTGAATTTTTTTCAAATAAATCTTAAAATAAACTAGACTAAATTTGAGAGAGGTAGGAAAAAGAATCAATTCATTTGGAGTTGTATTTAAAAAGTTACAGCCAGTCAAAGTTTTGATCAAAATCTGTTATTTAAATTAAAACAGAAAAAGAAAATGATTCGAATAAACACGTACACATCGAAAGCGTGTTAAGAAATGCGCTTCCACTTATCCAAATGGGACGGCGCTGGGAGTCACCGACAAGTGGGTCCAGTGGCCCACTAGTCGAGTTTGACTAGTCCGCCTCCCCTCTTCTTCCTCTCTGCCCGAGAGGCGGAACTCGGCGGCCTTCGCCCGTGACAGCGGCACCGTTCGGGAAACTAAGATCACCCGCGGACTCAGGGGGCCGAGGCGGTCACTCCAGTGGTCGTTTTGGCCTCAGGGGTGGATGGAGCTGCCGGCGGCGAGCTTCGCGCCGGACGATCGCCGTCGGGCAAAGTGAATTTCTGCACGCGGCGAGTCCCGATCAAGATTGAATAGGGGGATGGACTCATGAGAGGGAGGGGGAGTTCCTGGTGAAGAGAGTGGAGTGGGGGAGGCCCTGGTGGCGCCGGAATGGCCGAGGCAGTAGCGGCGGTTGCGGTTGCCGGAGTTGGGGACGGAGACCTCCCCGGGTCGATTGGCTACCAATGGGGTCCTAGGGAGATGGCTAGGGGCTGCCTGCCTGCGGGGACGAGCTCGTGGCTTCTTAAATAAGCGATCGGGGTCGGTTCCGACGGTGGCCGCGGATAAGGTCGCCGGCGACCGCCATTCTGTAACTAGGGCGTCGTGGCGGCGACGGCGCTAGTGGACACGCTTGAGGATGAGCTTGCGGCTGCTCCGGGAGGCGGTGGCGGCGGGGAGGCTCGGGCGGCACCGACTGGCGAGGTTGTCGAGGCGGCCGTCGCGGCTAGTCCTTGGCTTGCCGGAGGCGTGCCGAGGTCTGCTGGCGCGTTGCGGTGAGGAGGGCGTGTGGCGGCTCTGCAGAGCGGTGGCAAACCGAAGTGCGACAGCGTCGGCTCGGGCGCGACACGTGCAATATCGTGCTTCTGCTTTCGCGCAAGAACACGCACGCAGGGGCGTGCTCGACGAAATGCTATGGCATGTTAGGGGGCTCCAAACCACAAGAAAGTTAGCAGGGTGGGGTTATAGTCTAAGGCAAAACCATTGGACATGTTGGTCTGGTCAAGGGATTAAGTTCACAGTGTAAACAAAAACTCATGTCAAAACAGATCATGCCCATAAGGTGTTTGACAAAATGCCAAGGGCACTTAGGCATTTCTTGGAGTGGCCAAAACTTCCAGAGTGGGGTCTCTTTAGATGAAAGAGAGGGTGGTAAGGTTAGTTAGTCCAAAGCACAAACTTGCTAGTGCAAGTTTTGCAAAACTTCAATTCTGGACAGAAAGCAAATGGCATTGTTGCAAGCACTTAGAATCATCCAATGGGTCCACTCTCCTGGACTTAAGGGTTTGGCAAGGAGGACTACCAGTAGGAAAAGGAATCATGGATCAAGGAGCAACTAAAAAGGTGGTTGTTGTACAAAACCTCAAGTTGGACCAAAATGGAAAAGAGGATGATTCACTCAGTTTTTCCAAAGGGCATCACTAGGTTATTGTATAAAGTTGAATACTATGCTCCTACTGATATCCCATAATTTTGGTGGAAACTATAAAGAAATAAATAAATAGGTTGTAGTGCAGATCTGCCCACTGGACCAAATTTTTAAATGTGGTGTAGAGCTCAAAATATTCAATGGGCAGAAGATATTTTTGCACAAAAGTTGTTCAAATACTCCATATGACATCTCCAAATTTTGGTGGGATTTTTGAATGAATTTATAAAAGGGTTGTAGTACAAATGGGACCATAAAACATGGGAAACCATTTTTCAAGAAACTAAAGATCAGGAAGAATATTATGTAAGTAATTCTTCTGATAAAAGAAAATATTTTCTTGAGAGGGTAAACAAGTCCAATATCATAAGTGAAAGGTTTTCATCTTAGGGAACAACTCCAAGATAACCAAGAAAAGAATGGTTCTGAAATCAAGAAAAACCAAGAAAAAGGAATAGTTAAATTTCCTGGCAAGATTTTAATTAACAAACAAGGTTAAAATTTTGGGGTGTCACAACACTACCCCCCTTAAGGAAAATCTCGCCCTCGAGATTTGCTAAGAGTTGTTTTAATAGAGATATACGCATTAAAACAAATGCGGCTACAGTGAGAGGGCAATAAGTGGTGCAAAAATACGATTGTGGGGACACTGGCCTGCGTGAAAAAATCTATGGTTAGGAGCAAAAGCAGAGATTTCTCGCTGGATATAGATTTGAATAAATTCTAAATCTCAAAATACGCTGAGTCGCTTTTAGAAACACAGTGCTCTCTCTGGCTGACAGGTGGTCCCGGGCCCACTGTCAACCTCTTCTTCTCCCTCCGGCTCTTCCTTCTTCCTCTCTCCCGCGTGCTTTCCCGCGCTTTCTCCACCGGCGACATCTAGCGCGTAGGGCATCTAGGCCGTACTGCTGTAGTGCGCGGCATGCTAGCTGCCGGTGCAGCGTGCACTCACTTCGCGGGCCAGTGTCTTTGTCGGCCTTTGCTCGAGGATTCGCCTCCTCGAACCCGGCGATCGGGCGGCAAGCGGCGCTGGTGGACCTCACCCACCATACACCGAGCTCGAGCGATAAAACGGCCGAGGTGTTCTTCTCTTGTCCTCAAACCTGGCCTCGCTCCTCCGTCTCCTTCCTTCTCCTCTGTTTCCGTTTGCCGAAGCTCGAGGCGAGGCTCTAATGGCAGCGGTGGTGCCGGACTGGTACGTGATCCTGTTGTGCGGAGGGCTGGCAGCGGTGCTGGGGCTCTCCGTGCTCTGTCTTGCGATGATCCTCAATGATCATCGCGATCTTTCTTTCGGGTGTTGGCTCTCTGCGGTGGTGGTGATCATGAGGAGTAGGTGGGGTGTGTCGGTATTTGTTGTCGGGAGGTGCTTTACGATTAGATGTAACACCGTTGCAAAAATTTTGCAAGCGGTGTGTGTGTGATCGAGTAGTTGTGGTTGTGAGTCTGCTGCCGTGGTGCTGCGGAAATAAAAATAAACCATGTCGTGAGGAGATGTATGATGTAGCAATTCAGGAAAAGAAATCTCACCCGGGGTTTTTCGCGAGAGAAAACAGTACAAGAGAGTCAAATCGCAATGAGCTACTCACATTAATGAAACTAAATGATTTGCTCTCGCCGCGCAAACTCGGGTACCACGCATAAGTTACAACACACAAACAAATGTTGCAGCAATGAACACAGATGGCGTCTAAAATGAAAGCAGTAGCGGGCGGGGTCGAGAAAACGTCTCTGGTACTCGGATACACTCTTCTTCTATCGGGGAAAGTGGATTGACCAGACGATGAATGTGCCTCTCCTGGTCGGGCCTCAGTGATCTGCCGATGGCAATCTGAGGATTTAAATCCGCGAGACTTTGGAGATAACGCATCACGCGTTGGGTTAAATGCTCTTGAGCGATGACGTACTGGTCGAGGTTGGCCAGGACTGGGTCTCTCTCAATTCGTCCATCGGGAAAAGATGTTACTCCTCCGGGTGCTGCACGGCTCGGAAAGTAATAATACCCTTGTTCGCTGTCGTAGGGTACCGCGAATCGAAGGCGAGCAAGCACTTCGTATGCCGCAGCTTCTACGGCCATATGTGGGGTCGGCATAGATTTCCCCACGAAGGAGACCTCCGTTGGGTCTTGGTTTGAGTTCTGAGGAGGGATGTGCACTGCTTCCGATATCTCGAGGTGGAAGGGTGATCCTTGATTTGAACAGCTCGTCTTTGGGGTGGCTGGGTAGCGCCCATGGTACTGCAGTAAAATCCCACAATATTTTGACAAAACTACCGGGGTTGCATCTGGGGTTCTCGAGATAAATACTAGGGCTCGGCATGGCAAGAAATGGTTGTGAGGAGGGTGCACAAAGGCGAGGATGCTTGGCAAGGTCACGCGGTGGCCTTTATATAGCACTGGAGCTGGGTCATTTTACCGTGGAGAATGGTAATGCATTAGCCGGGTCAGCTCCAAGGGTCGGGGTCAAGCCACAGATACACATATCTCACTAAAGTGACGTATCACTATGGGAAATGTCGGGGTGGTTTTGGTAGCTGTGCCTGGGATAGAAAAATCACACTGCATGCTAATATATCCATGCAAGGCTACTATTTACAACGGAGGCACGACGACAGGCCGCGTTTATTTACAAGGTCACACGATTACAAAGCGAGGATACACTGGGACTCGACACTACTTGGGTGACTTAGTCTACCTTATTTACATCCAAGCGGGCATGCCTTATGGATGTCGAGGCTTCTCCATTGGTCTTACCGTCGGAATTAGCTGGAGAGGGTTGAGGGGCTGCAGGCTCGGGGTAGCGATGATGACCATCACGGGGATTGTTGGCCACAACCCCGTTGGAGTGTGCTCCCAAAAGGCGATGAAGCACTTCTGGGGTCATCAAAGCACCTTGGTTGATGGATGGGGCTGACCTCAGGGTCTCGATCGGGTGTCCGAACAGCACGACTGGGTTGTCGGCGTCGGGCTCGTTTCCTTCTCTTGCCAGGGCTCGACGAACCAGCTCTCCACGAGCTGCGATCACATCAATGGTGATTTGATCGAACAGTTCCTCCAGTGCACCTACATAGTGCACTAGGTGCAGCAATGCAGGATCCGTCTCGTGATCTCCGTTGGCAACTTGGGGTGGTCTACCATACCCTTCACGTCTGGGGTAGTAGTGGAACGGCGACGCTTAACTCGGGCGACAAGTGCGGAGATGAACTATAGCCTCTCGAGCAGCTAGTTGGATGGCTTGTGGCTCAAAGGAAGTTGTTCTTCCGGTGAACTCAGAGGGCGCTTGGGTGCTAGACCCCTACCGTAGATGTGTCTGATGGCCCAGATTGTGGATCTCACCACTCATGGGTCCTTGGTACACAACATATTCGGGTGGCTCTTCTAATGCATAGGCACGGCGGGTGAGGTTTGCGAGTATGGTCACAAAGCCTCCAAGGTTGGTTGTTGTGGTCTCGTTGTGCACGACGGGACCAGGCATTGTGGCTCGGTTTGGGGTAGCGGCTGTGCTGTGTTGGGTTGGGGCTAGCGTGCCCTTTTATGGGAAAATGGGACGGAGTCTTCCTTCGCACGCTTGCGAATGAGACACCTTGGGTGCTGGTCACGGGTGCGTGATCGACAGGCTAGGTTGATAGGTTGGGCACCGACTGCCAAAAGATGTCGGGTCACTATGTGGCTATCTTGCACGAGAAGCTTGGCTGGGGGTTCAGTTATGGTCTGGTGGGTCGGTTTGCCTAAGTTTATTGACCTGACTAAGATAGGTTTAGCCATTGGTCAGCCTGGCTCTGATACTAAGTCTGTGGCGATCGGTTTTCCGGGTATTAATTTCCAGAAAATGGCCCTCGTGCTCACTAGCCCCAGGATTACTGTTAGCTGATGAGGCACCAACTTGATACAGAAAATTCCAAGCAAAACACAAAGTATGTAGTACAAGACCATTACAGTGCAGAGTACGACAAATGGTTTCTAGTGGTTGATGGCGGAAGCGGTTTGTGGATCATCGGCGTCTATGGGACTCCATTTCCCACGGAACGGTGACGAGTTAACTCCTATCTTCCCGAGGCTGCTATAAATGCGTTGCTTAGTTCGGGGCTGACTCCATAACATTCATCTCCATGCAAGAAATCTGGCTAAGACAATAGCGAGGACAAGCCGATGAGTACTTTGAATGTACTGCATAAACATTATAATTTCTTTGGAATAATATAAATCAAGTACTGATATAGTCCAAGATCACGTTGCCAGTCATAAATAAGAGTCTTCTATGCATGCGAGCAGGTGGTTATATGCGACATGAATGTGCAACAACGGAGTGTAAATAAAATGCCACAGTCGGGCGTCTGGGCGACACCACATAAAGGGCTTATAAAAGAAAATAAAAACAAACAATGCCACAGTCGGGCGTCTGAGCGACACCACATAAAGGGCTTATAAAAGAAAATAAAAACAAACAATGCCACAGTCGGGCGTCTGGGCGACACCACATAAAGGGCTTATAAAGGAAAATAAATACTAGCAATGCCACAGTCGGGCGTCTGAGCGACACTACATAAAGGGCTTATAAAAGAAAATAAAAACAAACAATGCCACAGTCGGGCGTCTGGGCGACACCACATAAAGGGCTTATAAAGGAAAAATAAATATTCCCAATGAATATCCCAGAGGTAGAACCATCCCAGAGATACTCGATAAAAATGTAACGGGTTAGTCCATAACAGAAATAATGATTATGGGGTTAGTCCATAACAGAAATAATAACCATGGTCCTCACAAGTCACTAGTCGGTATCTGAATTTATACTAACCGCTTCTCCTCCGAAGACCGACACAAGGACCAACCCTTGACCCATCCTGCATCGTAATCCTTAACCACGGACACGGCTTTACGAATAGGTTTAATCTCTGCGGAGGGTGTACTCTTTTCCCACGAGTAGCAGATTCCTTTAGTCCATCGGGACTAATTCCGTCTCTGATCTTTTAATGGAAAACACACACGACTTGCACACACCAGCTTAACTTACGGTGCACAGGAATCACCCATGACACTTGTTAAGCAAAACTCTAAGTGGGAGGCTACAACCTCGCGTAGCATGGGATCTAATTTATACCCGCAGCGCTCTAAGGGGTGGCCTCCCCTCTCGGTCTCAACTGAAACACCCATGCCCCCGGACCAGGTGGCATGCCTACCGGCTTCAACCGATATCTTCCACCATGGCCTCTCTGTATGGTGTGTGCTAGAAAGGCGTTGACGACTGACTGAATCGTACCCTACTTGCGGTAGGGACAAGTGGTAGTACGAAACAAGTATGGGGTTACTGGTACAAGACTTGATCTACGGTCGACTCAGGAGGTTTATAAATTCCCTGCATGACATGTATCACAAATATATATCAACCAACAGAATCAACATTCATTATACCTTACTATGCCATACCGGACATAACCGCCTCGACGGAGACCGGCGACAAACTCATGCCTACCCAAGGCGGAGGTTTTCCAGTTCCTCCGGTATGCATGCAAGGCATATGAGGATGATTACCATCACTAGTGTGTTAATTTACAACTTCATTGATATCACTAATATTCATCCATGCAAATGATCATATCACATGAAATAACAAGTATTCCGAAATGAGGTGGTGTTATAAACGTGTCAACGAACACACCAAAAATATTATGCCGGATTCAGAATACTTGCCTTCAGGTTGTGTAGAGGCAGGGTCCATCCTAAAAACTTTTGCAAGCTTTCTTCTTCTCCAAAAGTCCTATTTTCAAAAATATTCAAACAACACATACTTTAAAAACAACACACAAAAGTTGTCTGATTTTTTTTAAATAAATCTTAAAATAAACTAGACTAAATTTGAGAGAGGTAGGAAAAAGAATCAATTCATTTGGAGTTGTATTTAAAAAGTTACAGCCAGTCAAAGTTTTGATCAAAATCATTATTTAAATTAAAAGCGAGAAAAAGAAAATGATTGAATAAACACGTACATCGAAAGCATATTTGGGAAATGCGCTTCCACTTATCCAGCGTGGGACGGCACGGGAGTCAGCCGACAGTGGGTCGGGTGGCCCACTAAGTCGAGATTGACTAGTCCGCTGCCCTCTTCTTCCTCTGCCCGAGAGGCGGAACTCTGGCGGCCTTCATTGGCGGCAGCAGCACCGTTCGAAAGCGAGATCACCTGCGGACTCGAGGGCCGAGGCGGTCACTCCGGTGGTCGTTTGGCCTCGGAGGTGGGACGGAGCTGCCGGCGGCGAGCTTCGCGGCGGACGATGGCCGTCAGGCAAAGTGAATTTCTGCCCGCGGCGAGTCCCGATCAAGATTGAATAGGGGGGTGGACTCATGAGAGGGAGGGGGAGTTCCTTGTGAAGAGAGTGGAGTGGGGGAGGCCCTGGTGGCGCCCGGAATGGCCGAGGCAAGAGCGGCGGCTGCGGTTGCGGAGATGGGGACGGAGACCTCCCGGGTCGATTAGCTGCCAATGGGGTCCTAGGGAGATGGCTAGGGGCTGCACACTGCGGGGCGAGCTCACGGCTTCTTAAATAAGCGATCGGGTCGGTTCCGGCGGTGGCGCGGATAAGGTCGCCGGCGACCGCCATTCTGTAACTAGGGCGTCGTGGCGGCGACGGCGCTAGTGGACACGCTTGAGGATGAGCTTGCGCCGCTCCGGGAGGCGGTGGCGGCGGGGAAGGCTCGGCGGCGCCGACTGAGCGAGGTTGTCGAGGCGGCCGTGGCGGCTAGTCCTTGGCTTGCCGAGAGGCGTGGCGAAGTCTGCTTGGCGCGTTGCGGTGAGGATGGGAGCGTGTGGCGCGGCTCTGCAGAGCGGTGGCAAACCGAAGTGCGGCAAGCGTCGGCTCGGGCGAGGCACGAGCAATCTGGCGATGCTACTGCTTTCGCGCCCGAGCACGCGCAGGGCGTGCTCGGTAAATGCTATGGCATGTTAGGGGCTCCAAACCACAAGAAAGTTAGCAGGGTGGGGTTATAGTCTAAGGCAAAACCATTGGACATCTTTGTGCAGTCGAGGATTAAGTTCACAGTGTAAACAAAAACTCATGTCAAAACAGATCATGCCCATAAGGTGTTTGACAAAATGCCAAGGGCACTTAGGCATTTCTTGGAGTGGCCAAAACTTCCAGAGTGGGGTCTCTTTAGATGAAAGAGAGGGTGGTAAGGTTAGTTAGTCAAAGCACAAACTTGCTAGTGCAAGTTTTGCAAAACTTCAATTCTGGACAGAAAGCAAATGGCATTGTTGCAAGCACTTAGAATCATCCAATGGGTCCACTCTCCTAGACTTAAGGGTTTGGCAAGGAGGACTACCAGTAGGGAAAAGGAATCATGGATCAAGGAGCAACTAAAAAGGTGGTTGTTGTACAAAACCTCAAGTTGGACCAAAATGGAAAAGAGGATGATTCACTCAGTTTTTCCAAAGGACATCACTAGGTTATTGCATAAAGTTGAATACTATGCTCCTACTGATATCCCATAATTTTAGTGGAAACTACAAAGAAATAAATAAATAGGTTGTAGTGCAAATCGCCTTTGGACCAGATTTTTATATATGGTGTAGAGCTCAAAATATTCAATGGGCAGAAGATATTTTTGCACAAAAGTTGTTCAAATACTCCATATGACATCTCCAAATTTTGGTGGGATTTTTGAATGAATTCATAAAAGGGTTGTAGTACAAATGGGACCATAAAACTATGGGAAACCATTTTTCAAGAAACTAAAGACCAGGAAGAATATTATATAATTAATTCTTCTGATAAAAGAAAAGATTTTCTTGAGAGGCTAAACAAGTCCAATATCATAAGTGAAAGGTTTTCATCTTAGGGAACAACTCCAAGATAACCATGAAAAGAATGGTTCTGAAATCAAGAAAAACCAAGAAAAAGGAATAGTTAAATTTCCTGGCAAGATTTTAATTAACAAACAAGGTTAAAATTTTTGGGGTGTCACAGATATCCTACCAAATGACAATATGATGAAATCATATCTGCCAACTACTAAGAGAGAGGTGTGTCGGGGGGGCAATGTGTGCGAGAGAGGCCTAAAGATAATGTGCGTGCGGGAGATACGTAGGCACATATATGTGCGTATAGAGGGCTAGTAGAGACCGTGCATGTGTATATATGCATGTGAGAGAAACAGTGTTTTCCAACTGAGATTAGTGAAAAGAGTGGTACATAGTAGTCAGAAAGAGAGAGAGAGAGAGAGAAACAGAGAGAGCATGTGCGTGAGACACCCCGACACCCTGAGAGAGATTGTGAGCATGTGTCAAAGAGAAATGCCGATGCATATGAAGTGTGTGCACTTATGCGTTAGATAGAGAGATATATAACGCATCTGTGAGAACGGGGCGAGGCATAGTGCATCTACGTGTAAAAGGCGGTTCTACGCATTAAATTAAAATATAAATGGCATTATTATTTTTGGATGAGATCATGTATTTTGCAAACTGCGTATGGACGAAAATCAGTCTATCAGACACCCAGACTCTATTGAATTCTAGCATGTGCATGTGTTTATTTCATATTAACGATCCATAGAGTGAGAGCAGTTTGAAATACAGGCAATGGATGCTTTTGCAATTCATATCAAAACATTAATTAGTGCACTCCATGTTGTTAGTGTGAAGCACTTTATACATTTTTCACTTGCATGGATACATTCCAAATTGCTAGCTATGAAATAGAATACATGTCGAATTCAACATAAAGGGGGTTTCAAAGATTCAAATTCATAGGAAGTGCATTCATCTATTTGAACCCGAGATAATGGCATTTGTAAATCAGATATAAAGGGGCATCAATCTTTGTTGTGAGTTTGAACATGCTATATATATTCATACGCATATCTAACCTTTTTGCAACCAAGGAGATTATATACGGAACCATGCATGAACTGAGGTAAGTTGCATATTTTTAATATATACTCATGTACAATGTATATTCAAATGTACCCCTCCATTCCAAAATAATCGTAGCTTTAGGATTTTCAAGAGTAAAGATTTGTGAAGTTTAACAAATCACGAAAGTTCAATTCAAGAGAACCGAAAAGCGTTAATGCTTACGCTCCCAAATATTGAGCGAAGCACAAAATAGGCCTCTGGTCACCCGAAACCATGTGAGACTAATGTTTTAGTGGTAGGAAATTACTGTCCTGACTACGGCCCGTGTAGCCTATCGGCCCGATGTCCAAAGGTCTAAACCGGGTAGGTTTGTAACTTCACCAAGAGGCCAGTCTCAACCGCCTCGAGAAGCATTCATACACCGTGGGCGCCTAAACACCCATGCGCTCGGCGAAATCTATCCATACATATTTGGGACACACGACATGGTATCCTACCCCAACCCATAATATGTCCGAAATTTTAGAAGGGGGCAAAGTTTCTAACTTTCCCCAAATTTCAAACAAGCGCGTCTCAAACTGAACATTGTTCCCCCTTAGTTCCCCGCCTCCCTCTGTTTCCCCATTCATACTCCGTGGGCGCGAAAACGCCCTCTCCACCAGCCGTGAAACCCCAGCCTCCTCCGTCAGTCCGTCCTCCAACCCATAGCGGCCAATCAACCGCCGCCCTCCTCCATCACGCCGAAGCCGGTACCCCGACGTCGTTGTCCAACGCAACTGCAACCGCAATGCCCTCAAGGACTTAGCAGCTGAAGCTGAGGCAGAGATTCCTCCACGACGCCCACGCCGACGTGCGCCGTACTAGAACCACTCCGACCACGCCGTCTTGTGCCTCACTGCTGTGGCTCCACTTTATGTAACCGTCCACCGCCGGAGCTATTCCCTTCGCCTTCGATTCGCCGCCTCGGATCTGCTTCCCCGCCAATGACAGATGCCACCGCACCACGCCAATAACTTGGCCATGGGTTCGTCCAAGGTTGCACCGTCCTCCACAACTTCGGTTTCCGTGAACAACAAGAAGATCGTCGGAAAAAGCGAAGGAGGACACAAGACCTAAGCGAGAAAGAGGTACTCCTCTTCCCTTATTTGTGCAAATCTTACGTCTCCGTGACACCGTATTCATCCCACGAAAGAAACTAGTTGTGCGCTTCTTCACGCATCTTCTTCGTGATACTAAATGCACAAGGTTTCCTCCCTTTTACTATTTCACCTTTGCTAGAGGTCAGGTAGCCGCTGGATTTCAATTCGTGGTCGGTCGAACCGCAATTAAAAGAAGCGAGGACCCGCTTAGGCGCGGAGCACCTAGTCACTTTGTTCCCGGGAAGCGGCGCGCCGGTGTCTATCATAGGGGTGTGGCGCAGGAGCTGCTTGCGCCCGATCTGAGGTCGGCAGGCTTGAATGGATGGCCGGGGGGCAGTGCGGTGAGGTCGAGGGATGGCGCGAGCAAGGGAGGAATCTTGGGCCGATGGTCGTTGGCGTTTGAGGAAGATCATCAACACCGACCGGCTGGAGGTAGATGAAGGCGATCTGCCCGTTCTTTGTACATCGGACGGTGCGTAAAAAATGGACTAACCTATTTGCTTTCGATCATTGTTATTTTCATAGAATCCTATAGTAATTTAGTGTGCCATGCATGTTGTAGAGCTATCATATGTCTCCGTCATTTATTTCTCACCGACCTGCTATCGCTACCTTTACACTATCTGAATTGTGCACACACTTCACCCATACTCACACTATTGTTTTTTATGCATGGGTATTTCAGACTACGCAAGTGTTGATGAATGCGAGAAAAGAAAAGATGTAAGTCGCTCGATGTATACGAAGACAAGCACTAAGCCTTTTAGCGCTCTAATGGAGTGCGATGTCGTGATTGGAGACGATGGCGTAGCTCTGCGATTGATGATCTCAATTGCCACACAGAACCATCCTGTGTGCTTGCTTTAACTTCGCGTCTTTGTCAAATGTGGTTGCATGTTGCATATGGTGTCTAGCTTGTATTGCTTCCAATTTGGTTAAATTGCATCTGCTTACTTTACACATTATACCTTTGATAATGACATGCCTTCCTGTTTTTGATACATACTACATATGTCTATTAACCATGTTCGTACATCAAACTAATGCTCTTTTGTATCCCTCGTCAATCACTTATGATGAGACAGTCACCCGGGTGGGTTACTGTGAGATGCCATACTCGTTTAAAGAGTGCAGTGTCATCCTCCCCAGATGATTCTCAAGAAACAGCAAGGCTAAATGAACATAGTCAATGTAGCTCTCTAGTTGATCACCGCAATTCCCCACACCACCATCGCAGGTGCTTGCTCTTACTTGGCAGTGTGATATGTGGTTGCATGTTGCATATGGTGTCTACCTTGTAATGCTTCTAATTAGGGTAAATTGCATCTGCTTAGTTAACACATCTTACATTCTTAAGAAGTTGCTCCCCACTTCTACCAATTCCATCAACATGCACACTATCCACATCATCGTCATGCCACGTCAGCGTTCACATGACTCTAATTCTTAACATGCATGTGACATGTCATCCCATGATCACCACTCACCAAAGATAAAGAATGCACCGTGGACCAGCCCTGGTCGTTTTGTCTTCCCTTGCACAGTTGATTATTTCCCTGACCCAAACTTCTTGCGCACGGGATTTTTCATCCCGCATGTTGCATCCGATGACTCGACTCGATTTATTGTCGTTGGGTTGTACTACAACGCGCATCATACTCGAGCCCATATCTTCCCATCCGATTCCCTTCCCTACCGAAGTCGCACACCTTCCCGTCCGCCCCCCTTCCCTTGCAAGGCTACAATCTTGGCAACCGAATAGGCGTGGTCCCTTCAGCTCTCCCCTCCAATCTGAAACGGTGCATGGTTTCATGAACTACAAGTGGGAAATTAAGAGCACCAAGTAGCAATACTCTTCCTTTTGTCTATATATGGTAGATTTTTCTCTCCAAGCAGCACCAAAAATTGAAGTAATCAATCTCTTTCTGTTATCTTTCCTTTTATTGCGAATTCTCTCTAACCCTCTCGCCCCTCCTGTACATTCTTGGCCAAAGAAAAGGCAACTCGAGAGGATGACTTGCAAAGGACAAAACTATCAATTTGTCTCTCGCCTCGTGGGTTGTTCTCTTGATTGACAATGGATGATGGAGGTGGTGCGCTAGAGGAGAGTCTAGGGTTGTGCTTAGGATTTTTTGGTGGTACATCTCGGGTGGAGGAGGGTGAGCTGCAGAGGAATAGAGCCCTCCGACTCAATCCCTGTCATGGTCGTGTAAACCCTTGTGCTCCATGATCTTTGGTGCCGCCCGGTATGTGGGTATAATCAAATCAGACAATGTACAATAGTCCTTTTTTTGTAGGGTGCTCTTTGCGAATGGCTTGGACATCTGTCCTTCGTGGTATGTACCGTATGTACACGTGGGACTGTACGTATATATGGTATTATCACTCATGGCGATGTTCTCATGAAACCGTGCAAGATTTTTCTTGAAAAAAGTAATCTTTGTTGTTGTAGCGAATGATGATCCCTTGATAGAAGACACATTTGTAATTAGGACGGTGATAGAATAATATGGATTCCATCAAATTAGTTCAAATGCGGTAGTGATTTTATTATCGTAATTAGTTATATTCAATACTTCATTTGTAATTAGGAGAGTTACAACTAATGCGTGTTATATCTTTTGGACAAAGCAGCAGTTTATAAAATCCTGCTTTACGTATGTCCACATTCCTCTATCCTATTTTTGTTCGCATTCTTCCCTTTTATTATAGATCCCGGCACGATGTTATGGACGCATGCGAATGGTTCATATGTAGCTTATACATATAGAAGTTGCAGTGTTCTCTATTATTTATTTAGGAAGAAGATAGCTACCATGACGACCTCACATACTACATGGTCAACCACGCATAGAAGCATCTCAAAAAATACACTACGACCACTACCTAAAATTAGTAAATCCATTGCTTAAATTTAAAATTGGTTATCACTAGAGTGATCGTCATCATTTCTAATGAAGAAGAACTCTAATTACTACTCTTTTGGGAAATTTCTATTTCCATACCAAATCTTTAATATTCCTATCCACACGGTAATCACTCTGATCTGTATTCGTTAAACTAATGGCTGACCTGGCAGACCCTGCAACTACAGTCTAGAGTGACTTTCATAGTTTCACTATTTGCCACTCAATGGATTTTCCTTCGATACTTCAAAAAGTCTCGCCGCAATGCAAGGGGTATCATCTAGTTATACCTGTGAATATGACATGCCTTCCTGTTTTTGGTACATACTACGTCTTTCTATTAACCATGTTCTTACATCAAACTACTTTTCTAGTGTATCCCTCATCAATGATCCTAATTTGTTAAATTGCATCTCCTTAGCTTACACATTATACATGTGAATATGACACGCCTTGCTATTTTTGGTACATACTACATCTGCCTATCACACCATGTTCTTACATGAAACTATTGTTCTTGTGTATCCTGCGTCTATCGCTTATGATGAGACAGATCCACAGGTTAATATGAGAGGCAATACTCTTATAAAGAATGCAATTTCGTCCTCTCCACATGATTCTCAAGAAAAAGCAAGCCTAAATGAAGAATTGAACGTAGCTCTGTATCTGAAGACCGCACTTCCCCTACACCACCATCACAGGTGCTTGCTCTAACTTCCCAGTGTGATATGTGGTTGCATGTTGCATACGGTGTCTAGCTTGTAATGCTTCTAATTAGGGTAAATAGCATCTGCTTAGTTTACACACTATACCTGTGAATATGACATGCCTTCCTATTTTTGGTACACACTACATCTATGTGTTAACCTTGTTCTTACATGAAACTACCTCTCTTCTGTATCATGCATCAATCACTTACGATGAGTCACCTTTATTCGCTGCATATTGCATATTATTTCTAGCTTGTGCCATGTATTGCTTCTAATTTGGTCAAATACATTTGTTAGGGCACCCTTTTAATTTGGCGAGTGATATTGGTTTCATCTTTCATATGGTTTCTAGCTTGCATCGATTCTAACAAGTTCAAGCACCTTGTGCTTAGTTTACATTTTATACATCATACATGTCAATATGTCACGCCGTCTGCTTTTTCATACATATTCCATCCTCCTATCATGCGGCTGCCTTACATGAAAGTAGTGTTCACAAGATCATGCATCAATGAGTTACAAGAGCAAATTTTATTCCTTTTTCTTGTGGGTTTGACTTGACAAGGCAAAATCAAGAAAGAGGAAGGAAAAAAATAAGGAAAGGCGATGATGGTGGTCCTCTGCTGACAACGTAAGCAGAGCATCTGTACCGATTCTCCTTGTCTTGATAGTGCATTACAAGGTCCAAGTCTCCGCTCCCCTACTCCACCATCCAAGGTGCTTGCTCTAACTTGCCAGTGTGATATCTGGTTGCATGTTGCATATGGTATCTAGTTCGTATTGCTCCTAATTAGTGTAAATTGCATCTGCTTATCTTACACATGATACATGTGAATATGACACGCTTTCCTGTTTTTGGTACATACTATATTTGTCTATCACACCATGTTCTTACATGAAACTACTCTTCTTGTGTATCCTGCATCAGTCACTTATGACGGGACACCTTTAAGTTGCCAGTGTGATATTGGTTTGCGTCTTGAATATGATTTCTAGCATGTATTGCTTCTAGTTTGATGAACGCCACCTATGACGAGACAATTTTAACTTGGCAGAGTGATATGGATTGCACCTTCCATATGGTGTCTTGCAGTGTTTCTAATTTGTTGAAGTGCCTTATGCTTAGTTACCACATCATAGGTGTGAATATGTCAAGCCGTCCATTTTTTTGTACATATTCCATCCTCGTATCATGACTTTGCCTTTCATCGTAGTAGTGTTCACAAGATCATGCATGAATGAGTTACAAGAGCGAATGATATTCCTTTTTCTTGTCGGTATTACCTCACAATGCAAAATCAATAAAGCTGAAGGAAATTGGCAAGGCATTGGATGATGGTGGTCCTTCCGCAACTGAAATGGAGGTTCTCTCTGATTCTACTCTGCCATCCTCCCAACAAAATTGCAAGACAACGCATAAGGCTAGACAGTCCAACGTAGTCGTGTCGATGATGAGCACATCTCCCCTACTCCACCATCACAGGTGCTTGATCTAACTTGGCACTATTATATGTGGTTGCATGTTGCGTATGATGTCTAGCTTGTATTGCTTCTAACTTTGTTGAATTGCGTCTACTTAATTTACACATAATGCCTGTGAATATGACATGTGTTCCTGTTTCTACATCAGACTACTATTCTTGCATATCCCGCATCAGTCACTTATGATAAGGCACCTTTAAGTCGCCACTGTGGTATTGGTTGTGTCTTGCATATGATTTCTAGCATGTACTGCTTCTAATTTGTTGAACCGCCATACAGTTTGAACTTGGCAGAGTGATATTGGTTGCATCTTTCATATGGTGTCTAGCTTGCAGTGCTTCTAATTCGTTGAAATGCCTTCTTCTTAGTTGCCACATCATAGGTGTGAATATGTCACATCATCCTGTTTTTCATACATATTCCATCCTCGCATCATGTGTTTGCCTTTCATCCGAGTAGTGTTCACAAGATCATGCATGAATGAGTTCAAGAGCGAATTTTATTCCTTTTTCTTATCGGTTTGACTTCACAATGCAAAATCATTACAGCTGAAGGAAATTAGTCCGGCAGTGGATGATGATGGTCCTTCGGAGCAACTCAAACAAGGGGTCTCTACAGATTCTACTCCGCCATCCTCCCAACAAGATTCGCAAGACAACACAAGGTTGAACAGTCAATGTAGCTGTGTAGATGATGAGCGCATCTCCCCTACTCCACCATCACAGGTGCTTGCTCTAACTTGACACTATTATATGTGGTTGCATGTTGCGTATGATGTCTAGCTTGTATTGCTTCTAACTTGAATTGCATCTGCTTACTTTACACATAATGCCTGTGAATATGACACGTGTTCCTGTTTCTAGAACATGCGTGTACATGATGAGCACATCTCCCCTACTCCACCATCATAGGTGCTTGCTCTTACTTGGAACTGTTATACATGGTTGCGTTTTCCTTATGATGTCTAGTTTGTATTGCTTTTGATTATGTTGAATTGCATCTGCGTAGCTTACAACTTATACCTGCAACGATCACTTACCCATAAGATGCATTTAACTTGGGACTGTGATGTAGGTTGCATCTTGCATTGTCTTCTAGCTTGTACTGCTTCTAATTTCTTGAAATGGCACTTACGACGAGACACTTTTTACGATAGAGTGATATTGGGTGCATGCTCATATGGTGCCTAGCTTTCATTTCTTCTAATTTTGTTGAAGTGCCTTCCGCCATCTTTGTTTTTCATACATATTCCATCCTCCTATAAATGCGTGTGAATATGAAATGCTGTCTTTTTGTATATATTCAATCCTCCTATCCTGCGCTTACCTTACATCAAAGTAGTGTTAAATCAGATCATGCATCAACCAGTTATGCAGAGCTAATTTTATTCATCTTCTTGTGGTTTTGACTTCATAAGGCAATATCGTAAAATAGGAAGGAAAAGAGTAAGTTAGGGGATGTTGGTGGTCCTCCGCACCGACGCAAAGCGGAGACTCTCTAGATTTGCCTCGCCATCGCTAATGAAGTTGAAGTCCCAAGTCTACATGATGAGTTCATCTCCCGTACTCCACCATCACAGGTGCTTTCTCTAAGTTGACAGTGTGATAATTGGTTTCATGTTGCATATGTTGTCTAGCCTGTATTTCTTATATTTTGATTAAATTGCACCTGCTGAGTTTATACGTTATACATGTGCATATGACATGGCTTTCTGTGTCTAGAATACATTGCATCTATCTATCATACCATGTTCTTACATCAAAGCATCATTGCTGTGTATCCCGCATCACCACTCATGATTGGACGCTTTTAACATGGCAGTTTGATAGTGGTTGCATCTTGCATTGATTTCTACATTGTACTGCTTCTAATTTTTCGAATTGCCACTTATGACAAGACACTTATAACTTGGCAGAGTAATATTGGTTGCATCTTTCATATGGTGTCTAGCTTGCATTATTTCTATTTTCTTGAAAATCCTTCTGCTTAGTTTGCACACCGTAGCTGTGAATATGTCATGCCGTCTGCTTTTTCTTACATATTCCATCCTCATACGGTTGTCTTACATCAAAGTATTTCTTATGCAGATCATGCATCAATGAGTTACGAAGAGTGATTTTATTCTTTTTGTGTTGTGGGTACAACTTGACATGGCAAATTCAAAAAAGAGCAAGGAAAATAATATAGTAGGGAGTGTTGTTACTCGTCGGGTGAAACGGAAAAGGTTCTCACGTCGAGATTCTCTTGTACTTATAGTGCGAGAGAAGGTCCAAGTCCACCGCCTAAATCTACAAACACAGATCACCTGCTCCACCAAAGATCCGCTTCAACTGTACCAAAGATCTCAACCGATTACTCATTCGTTTGCTCGGGCGGCGGTTCCCAAGCTGCCTTCACACCTAACACTACTTCCGAGCTAATCACGACACAACAGACTTGGCAAGATCAGATGAACCTCATGAGCATCAACACCAAGACGGGTACTGACCGAGTCAAGTTGCGCTTGCATGCTCCTTTATATGTACCCTCACAGTTTGATGTACACTAACACTTTCCATATTTGTTGTTGAACTAGCACCACGGAGCAAGCGGAAACAGACATCAGGGATAATGCTTGACAGATTAACAAAATCTAAAGGAGGAAGAATGGAGATCCATTTTGAGGCAGGTTTAAAAAGGCCACTTGATGCTACAGAGTCAGCCAAGTTAGTATCAAAGGCAGCCGTTGCCTTTAGGTGTCATGCACGTATCCTCCCAACGTGGATCTAGTACAGGAATGAGAAAGACAATACCCAGTTTAACACCTTCCTTGACCATTTATCCGTAAGTAATGTTAATCATCGCAATTAGTAATATTGTCTTGCTCTGTCCCATACTTTCTAGCTTCCTCCTAATAAGACTCACATTCTTTTTTCAACATATGAGGTTCAAGTTGGATCCAAATGATGATGCAACTAAACAAGCATCCACTCATGTTTTTCAGTCTGCTTTGCGACAGTATCGGTACCACCTTAGAAAATATCACTTTGAAGGCAAGGCTAACAATGAAATCGCCCAAACATCTCCAGTGGAATATATTACAGATGAAGACTGGACAGCCCTTGTAAAACACTGGTCTGATCCAAAGTATCAGGTAGGCTATATGTATTTGATCAGACCACATATTGAACTTGTATTTATGTATGTGCCTTACAAGTGTATCTTCTTCTAGGCTAACTGTTTGAAGAACAAAACCAACCGTTCTAAAGTGAAATTCCAACGAGACAACGAGGATCTCGTAGCTATATTGCACATCGCGAGGCTTTTGTAAATAGTCGCTACTTCCTTCTTCTTTTTGTGCCATATTATCATATCTATATTGACTTGTTCCAAATACGAGAGAAAGCCCGTGCGGACCAAAAGAACTCGAACCGAATGCGGTGCAAATCTTCAAGGATTGCCGCACCAAAGAAGATGAAGGGCATGAGCACACCAGTTCAAGCCACTGTTGTAAGTCCTTACTCCTCCTGCCTTGAACTGATTGGTACTGTGATGTGTTCATTTAACTACTTGGTTTGCAGCCAATGTCAGTTACTCTGTTCACTTTTATACACAGTTTTCTTAACGTATCATTTCACCTTACATGGTTTGAAAGAGATGAAGGATATTCTTTTGGTCTTGATCTGTAATCTAGTTGTTATGTTCACGTGTGCACACAATGATAAAATAGGCTGTTTTTTTATATCTGTTTGCCCATGATATGAATGATGTCATACTATGTTCATCCTACTTTAAACCATGTCTTTTTATCCTTAGATGTCAACGAATGTGAGGAAATAGACAATCTGATGGGCATGCTACATGGACATATGTTCCTAAAGTGATTTTATTATGTAGTTGGCACTACAATACATGCTAATGTATTACAGTAGTTCACCAAAATAAGTTATGTATAAACGTTTAACCTACTTTGTTTGTTTTTGTCTCATTAGTAACTTATCCGGTACACTAATCTACAAGTTCAAACTTTCAGGAAGCTATAGAACAAATAATTGAACATCGACAACCACCTGAAGGTGATGAGGCTACTACAGGCACAATGTCACCTCTTGCTGCAGTGCGTCAGTATCTCGCCACTAACAGTGCAAAAAGCACCTTCCTGTGTAATTATGGGTTGGTTGTCAAGGTAACCTCGTCCAAATCGCCTACTGAACAAAATCTTCCTGCTAGACAAAGTGATATATCTGTGCTCCAAACACAAGTCCAATCCCTAATGGACGTTGTTTCCGAAACAAGAATAGTGGTTGAGAAATGTCGGCAAGATATGAATGGTTTTGAAACCAGACTATCAGACATTAGCACTCAGGTCAAATGATCTGTGCTTCTATACATCTGATGGTGCTTTTATCTGGAAGGACTGTAAACTTTATGCCAACAGGCCTTTTGTTGTATGGTTGGAATTTATTTTGTTGTGATACAACATTTATGATGCTGCCCAGTGCGATGAATTCTGACGTTATTTTTGTATAGTGTAGGTTTATCTTAGTAATGTATTCGGCCAAAAGCTTCGTAGGAGCCCAACATGCCAACATTCGTCGGGCCCATTCCAATTGGGCTAAAAACGATTACGGGCCGAAATTGACATATAGACCACTAAATATATCTGGGCCTAAATCAGCATAAGCTTTCATATTTTTTTGGACGGCCTGTGCCCATAGTGGGCCTTTAACAGGCCTAAACATAATTTGGGCCCTCAGTAAAAATAGGCCGTTTACAAGTGTAAATATCTCGAGCCCATAAAAAACATGGGCCTTTAATAGACCGAAAGTGAGATTGGGCCTTGATTGTGCCAAATAACCCACTGGACTTAGCAGTCGAAATGGTGGCCCATTTACGCGAATCTTTGTGACAGCGAAATTTGGGCCGGGTCGTAAATCTGCGACCTAATACACGGGCCTTTAACAGGACGGAACTTCGGTCGGGCTAGATTATCGTCATTTTTATATGGGCCGTTAATGGGCCTGATATGACGTTTGGCCACATATGGCCCATGGTTTACATCCGGCGTTAACAGGCCGAAAATGACAACAGGAAGAAAGTGGCCCAAATCTATAGTGGGCCTCTAACAGGCCGGATGTCAGACATGGCCGAATATGACCCAAATCCTTCACGGTCGTTTATGGGCCGAAAGTTTTGATGGCCTGTAAATGGGCCCAAATGAAGCCGGACCTTTTAACAGGCCGAAAATACACCGAGCCGTGATTCGGCCCAATTACTTACCGGACTGTTAATGGGCCAGAAGTGACCATGGGCTGCGTTGATGGCAAGTTTAGGACAGGCCGTTGACGGGCCGATTTGACAGGGAATGTTGGGCCTTTAGCTGGGCCGGCCCATTATGGTCTGCAGAATCTTGTGGGCCTTTAGCTGGGCCGGCCCATTGTGGTCCGCAAAATCTTGTGGGCCTTTAGTCGGGCCGCCCATTATGGTCTGCATAATCTTGTGGGCCTTTAGCTGGGCCGGCCCATTGTGGTCTGCTAAATTTTGTGGGCCTTTAGCTGGGCCGGCCCATTATGGTCCGCTAAATCTCATGGGCCTTCGGTTGGGCCAGCCCATTTAAACTTTGTGGGCCACTGTTGGGCCGGTTCACGTGTCAACATATCATAGGCCCAGCCCGACCGTTGGATGAGTGACACATGTGCCAACGTGGAGCTAATGCATGGATCCGTCAGCCAATGAGAGTTTTACACGTGGAAAATCGGCATTGGTCGTGGCTGTTAACGGGTTATCGGATCCAAAATCCGACCCGATAGCTTAACGGCGTTCTGTTATGGTGAATGCCACGTGTCGGTCAGCCTTGACGAAAGCACTTCTGTGACGCGGGATTTATCGTCATGGAAGTGGACACTTCCGTGATGATAATTTTGGTAATGTCATGGAACACTTCTACGACAGCACATGTATGACTATCTTGATTCTGTCATAAATTTGTCATGGATGTCCATGTCCATGCATGACAAAAAACGCGACCTACTGTGACAAACACGTATCATCACGGAAGTGTATTTTTTGTAGTGGGGGCTGCGGACCACGCCGAATCGCACTACCGGATACACACTATTTTTTATGGTGTACGGCGCAGAGGTGGTACTGCCCCGCAACATCATTCATGAATCACCTCGAGTGTGCATGTACGAAGAGAAAGAAGTCGAGCTTGATCGGCAGGACAGTTTAAACGCCTTGGAGGAGGAGCGTGACGTTGCAAAAGCCCGCTCCGCATTCTATCAGCAACAGGCTCGACGGTATCAAAGCAGAGAAGTATGGGCCAAAACTTATAACGTTGGCAAACTCGTTCTACGCCTACCAGAGAAGAAAAAGGACAAGCTCAAGCCTAAATGGGAAGGTCCCTTCATCATCGACAAAGTTCTAACTGGTGGAGCGTACCGTATGCGTGATGCATCGAACAATCGACTCGAGCCAAACCCATGGAACGCAGCCAGACTCCGAAGGTTCTACACCAAGTGCCGGACTATGTGTTCGTCTCCTTACCTCCGCCTTATATATATATATATATATATATATATATATATATATATATATATATATACGCTATCTGTATTTCTTTCTTTCTTTCTTTCTTCCCTTTTTCTTCATGGCCTTAAAAGCATAAAATGTGTCTTGACTACACAATCTTGACGCCCGTGCATGCTCATTATGCCTGGGGGCTTCTTATACAGAAACTTAATATAATTATATTCCGGGATTTATGCCCCCTACACATGTGTTACTTTTCCACATGTACCTTTTCTTCGCCATTATATGCATCGATATGACTTAAGTTTTGGCCAAGCTGGGTTGCCTGGCTCTTGTGTTTATGCCCTACGTTCCCGTTAATTCAGCTAGGGCATAAGGGGAGCACCTCGATGATTGTTATCTTTGGGTCACCGGATGTGTACCTCGACCGGGTGAAGTCGAAAGCTAGCGTTCTTAAGGGAATATTCGGTCGGTGAACAAAAGATGACTTTTACGTATTGCAATACATGCCCCCAGATGTTTATATCCTGCATCTCTTTTCGCAGTTCGGACATGCACATTAACGCATGCTTACCCAGGGAAAGGAACCCTTAACGGAACTATTCTCCCTGGAAGATGTTTCTTACTATCCATGTAATATAACATAGCTAGTTGGGTACTTGTCCGCTCAAGCACTTATGACCCCTACGCCTGGTTTCCATGCGTACCTAGTTTTACATAACCGGCGGGTATTCGGATACACTTGATTTGTCGGGTCCGGAGGTCGAAGCAAAAAGGTCTGCCATGACAAATGATTTACAATCCGGCTAGGGACAAAATATGTCATTCGAAGTACACAGTCACTTAGACTCACTAAATTCTTCTTCTATACCATCCAACATGCTGTCTAGCCTACAATCTTGTTGGGAATACTTTGCGGCTAATTTTACCTGGTCATATACCAGACTAACGGGGATCTCTTTCCCATCAGACCCTCTGAGTCGACCTCGGCCATATGGTTCGGGTCGCTTGGTATATCAGCGTCTTCACCATCGTCCGTGCTTCCCTTGCACCTTGTCGGCAGCCGATATCTTCCATAATTGAAAGCGCCGCTGCACTCCTTGAGCATCTCTACGAAGCTCCCCATGCCTCCTGGCAGGGAGGCGGATGGCCACAAGGCCTGGGCAATGCCCTACATCACCTGCCAAACTTGTTCGTGCAGTTGTGAGAGCTCTTGCAGAAGATCGCCTGAAGATCCGGGCATCTCCTTCGGGACGACCCGTCAGCATACCTACAGATATAACTCTGTTAGACGGTTTCTTCGCCGAACTCTATAAAAGTTCGTTCAAGCACTTACTAAAAATGTCGCGTCGAAGCCTCTTATTCTCCTTTACGGATTCATGAAAGCCGGGCGAACATCTTTCAGTCCAACGCACATCAGGGTATTGGCATCTTGGAGATCGTTTTTCTCCCGCCTAACCCGCGTAAGCACGCGCTCGCCAGCCTCTAGCTATCGTTGAGCATGTTGCTCATCCCCTCGAACAATCTTCGGATTCACGCCGGGATTATTTGTAGAATCTACTGTTAGATTTGCATGCATGCCGAATACTAACTGGTACATGTCATTTCATTCTTTTCGATCAAGACAAGTATTACCAGATGGGGCCTTCTCGGACTCCTCCATTCCGGCAACTGCGGCCCGTGGCTGGGCTTTGCACTCCTCCAGCTCTTGAGACAACTGGGTATTCTTCTCCGTAAGAACCTACACATATAATGATCCTTAAATCAGTTGTGCCAACTGTTTCAAGTCTCAGGGGCTACTGATATACATAATTATCAGATTTTCTTACCCGTATATCCTTTACATACTGGTTCGTGGCTCTGGCAAGGCCATTTTGAGAAGCTCAGATGTATGTGTCTCCTGAGTTGAAGGCATCGAACGCCTCTTCGAAGAAACTAGGGTCGCGAAGTATGGCCCGGCGATGCCTGTGATTCATGGCGCTCTCCACTTTGGAATTCGTAGCGGACAGTCTATCCGCATCCTCTATAGGAGGAACATCCAGCGTTGTCCCCACGTTAGCATCTGCCCCTAAGTCCGGCTCTGGAGTCCAGCTGGTGGAGGCGTGGCCGGCAGGCTCTCCGGATACGTTCCGGCGAGCATTTTTTCTGCCAGGTACCATGGACGTTATTATGTTTTAAAGACGACAACCACAGAGCAGGGTTTTTTCATACCTCTGCGACGGAGTCTCAGTCCTGACCGCCTTCCTTTTAAGCCTACCCGGCTTCGGTGCCCCTTGTTGATGAGTCACCCCTGGTTCGGCATGGTGCCCCGAAGGCCTTCCCTGTAAGTCGCAATATGTGTGCGGTGGGTAAAGGGCAAAGAAGGGATCCTTCTCAGAAGTTGGGACTCTGGTTTTACTTACATGCGATGCAGGGAGCAGGCCAGGATAATTGGCTATGATGGCCACCAAGGCAATGTCGCAGCTTAACTGATAGAACGTCCTGTCGACGAGCTCCACAAATATGTCCGGATCTTCTTCGAGTCCGGGGTCGAGGGCCCGGTCAGGGTCCTCTGGCTGTGGAGACGGGCTGTGGACCTCCCTCACTGCTTTTCGCAGTTCCTGCTATGAAGTAGCAAGGTAAATATTTATGATGAAGAATGCGGGAAGGTCTGGAGTATAAGGTAGCAGCTCACCCAGTTTGGGGGGTTATACATGGAGAATCCATCCCATGGCTTAATGCGAATGAACTCCTCTTCCTCTCCTTTGTACAAATCGGACAGTATTTTCGCTAGAGCAGCGGCGGAGTCCAGACCTTTACGACCGCAGTGGGTGGCATCGTCTTCTCCATTGAAGTGCCACATGGGTTACCCCTGATATTGAAGTGGCTGCACCCCCCGCATTATACATATTGACATAACCTCGACTATTGTCAGCCTGATTTGGCCTGCGTTTTTATCCTGCCCATCAGGTAAAGGACCTCTCTGTTATCTTCCTCCGGGCTCCGAGGCGCCCGGTTGTGGCGTTCTTCAAAGCGGCGATATCAAACTCAGGAAGGCCCATCCGAATAGGGTCCTAAGGGGCGTCCTCCATATAAAACCACTCAAGGCCGGTCTTGGAAGTCTTCTTGAAGTACCGGAAAGGTATCCGGTCCGGCGATGCGCCATATTTCGCTTCGCCACTTGATATATAGACCCCTCACGTAATGCGAAGTGCGAGGCGTAATAGCCTCTTCCATAGCTCGAAATGAGCTTCGCAGCCCAGAAACAACTCGCAAAAGGCGACGTAGCCGGCAATGTGTAATATGGAGGCAGGAGTGAAGTTATGCAGCTGGAGGCCATAGAACTCTAGGAGCCCGCAGAGGAACGGATGGATTGGCAATCCGAGTCCCCTCAATAAGTAAGGGACAAGGCATACCCGCTTGCCCCTGGATGGGTTGGGAAAGCTCTCCGCTTGCTCCCCGCCATTATAAATGGCTAGTCCAGCTCGGATGGGGACCATATACGCAGGAGGGAGAAACCCCTGGGTCTGCAACTCTACTAATTGGCTGTGGGGGACGGAACACTTCTCCCAATTGCCTGGCTTAGTGCTACGGGAATGAGAGGAGGAGCTGCGATGGCCGGCCATGATGGGATGGTCTTTTAAAGGCGCTCGAGGGATACTCGCTGTCGGAGGATGGTGTGATCTGGATCTGAGGATCCCCGTCTCTTTAAATAGACGATTTACTTACATGGTCAGGGTGGCAAATGTAAAAATGCCCTGACTTCTCGCATTCTCTCGACACGTGGAGCTAGCCATTATTAAAGCATATAAGCCGAGGAGTGCAACATTCATGGGAAGCCGGACACTACTCGTTACGACAGGTACTCGGGATTTGGAGAAGAACCCGCCTTGCAATGCCGAAGACAATCTACATGCCGGACTCATCATCATTGAAGCCTGGTTCAGGGGCTAGTCCTGGATTAAGGTGTCCTCGGACAACCGGACTATATACTTTGGCAGGACTTTTGGACTATGAAGGTACAAGATTGAAGACTTCGTCCCGTGTCCGGGTGGGACTTTCCTTTGCATGGAAGGCAAGCTTGGCAATTCGGATATGTAGATCTCCTCCCTTGTAACCGACTCTGTGTAACCCTAGACCCCTCCGGTGTCTATATAAACCGGAGGGTTTAGTCCGTAGGACAACAACAATCAGAATCATAGGCTACCTTCTAGGGTTTAGCCTCTACGGTCTCATGGTAGATCAACTCTTGTAATACTCATATCATCAAGATCAATCAAGCAGGAAGTAGGGTATTGAAGGAAATATGCCCTAGAGGCAATAATAAAGTTATTATTTATTTCCTTATATCATGATAAATGTTTATTATTCATGCTAGAATTGTATTAACCGGAAACATAATACATGTGTGAATATATAGACAAACAGAGTGTCACTACTATGCATCTACTAGACTAGCTCGTTGATCAAAGATGGTTATGTTTCCTAGCCATAGACATGAGTTGTCATTTGATTAACGGGATCACATCATTAGGAGAATGATGTGATTGACATGACCCATTCCGTTAGCTTAGCACTTGATCGTTTAGTATGTTACTATTGCTTTCTTCATGACTGATAGACGTTCCTATAACTATGAGATTATGCAACTCCCATTTACCGGAGGAACACTTTGTATGCTACCAAATGTCACAATGTATCTGGGTGATTATAAAGGTGCTCTACAGGTGTCTCCGAAGGTACTTGTTGGGTATTTCGAGATTAGGATTTGTCACTCCGATTGTCAGAGAGGTATCTCTGGGCCCACTCGGTAATGCACATCACTATAAGCCTTGCAAGCATTGTAACTAATGAGTTAGTTGCAGGATGATGTATTACTTAACGAGTAAAGAGACTTGCCGGTAACGAGATTGAACTAGGTATTGAGATACCGACGATCGAATCTTGGGCAAGTAACATACCGATGACAAAGGGAACAACGTATGTTGTTATGCGGTTTGACCGATAAAGATCTTCGTAGAATATGCGGGAGCTAATATGAGCATCCAGGTTCCGCTATTGGTTATTGACCAGAGACGTGTCTCGGTCATGTCTACATTGTTCTTGAACCCGTAGGGTCCGCACGCTTAAGGTTTTGATGACAGTTTTATTATGAGTTTATGAGTTTTGATGTACCGAAGGAGAACGGAGTTACGGATGAGATAAGGGACATGACGAGGAGTCTCGAAATGGTCGATACTTAAATATCGTTATATTGGACGACTATATTCGGACATCGTAAAGGTTCCGAGTGATTCGGGTTTTTTTTGGAGTACCAGAGGTACGGGAAGTCGTATTGGGCCTTAATGGGCCATACGGGAAAGGAGAGAAAGGCCCCAAATGGTGGCCGCATCCCTCCCCATGGACTAGTCCGAATTGGACTAGGGAGGGGGGCGCCCCCTTCCTTCCTTCTCCTACTCCCTTCCCTTTCCTTCTCTCCTACTCCTTCTGCTTGAAAGGGCTCCTAGTTCTACTAGGAAAGGGGGAATCCTACTCCCGGTGGGAGGAGGATTCCCCTAGGGCATGCCATAGAGAGAGGGTCGGCCCTCCCCCTCCTCCACTCCTTTATATACAGGGAGGGGGGCACCCCTTGGAGCAACAACAATTGATCCCTTGGATCTCTTAGCCGTGTGCGGTGCCCCCCTCCACGATAATCCACCTCGATAATATCGTAGCGGTGCTTAGGCGAAGCCCAATGTCGGTACAACATCATCATCGTCACCACGCTGTTGTGCTGACGGAACTCTCCCTCCACACTCTGCTGGATCGGTGTATGGGGGATGTCATCGAGCTGAACGTGTGCAAGAACTCGGAGGTGCCATAGTTTCGGTGCTTGATCGGTCGGGTCGTGAAGACGTACGACTACATCAATCGCGGTGTGCTAACGCTTCCGCTTTCGGTCTACGAGGGTACGTGGACACACTCTCCCCTCTCGTTGCTATGCATCACCATGATCTTGCGTGTGCGTAGGAAAATTTTGAAATTACTACGTTCCCCAACAGTGGCATCCGAGCCTAGGTTTTATGCGTTGATGTTATATGCACGAGTAGAACACAAGTGATTTGTGGGCGATACAAGTCATACCGCTTACCAAAGATGTCATACTTTGGTTCGGCGGTATTGTTGGATGAAGCGGCCCGGACCGACATTACGCGTACGCTTACGCGAGACTGGTTCTCCCGACGTGATTTGCACAAATGTGGCTAGCAGGTGTCAGTTTCTCCAACTTTAGTTGAACCGAGTGTGGCTACGCCCGGTCCTTGAGAAGGTTAAAACAGCACTAACTTGACGAACTATCGTTGTGGTTTTGATGCGTAGGTAAGAACGGTACTTGCTCAGCCCGTAGCAGCCACATAAAACTTGCAACAACAAAGTAGAGGATGTCTAACTTGTTTTTGCAGGGCATGTTGTGATGTGATATGGTCAAGACATGATGCTAAACTTTATTGTATGATATGATCATGTTTTGTAACCGAGTTATCGGCAACTGGCAGGAGCCATATGGTTGTCGCTTTATTGTATACAATGCAATCGCCCTGTAATGCTTTACTTTATCACTAAGCGCTAGCGATAGTCGTAGAAGCAATAGACGGCGTAGAACGACAACGATGCTACGATGGAGATCAAGGTGTCGCGCTGGTGACGATGGTGATCACGACGGTGCTTCGGAGATGGAGATCACAAGCACAAGATGATGATGGCCATATCATATCACTTATATTGATTGCATGTGATGTTTATCCTTTATGCATCTTATCTTGCTTTGATTGACGGTAGCATATTAAGATGATCTCTCACTAATTATCAAGAAGTGTTCTCCCTAAGTATGCACCATTGCCAAAGTTCGTCGTGCCCAGACACCACGTGATGATCGGGTGTGATAAGCTCTCGTCCATCTACAACGGGTGCAAACCAGTTTTGCACACGCGGAATACTCAGGTTAAACTTGACGAGCCTAGCATATGCAGATATGGCCTCGGAACACGGAGACCGAAAGGTCGAGCATGAATCATATAGTAGATATGATCAACATAGTGATGTGCACCATTGAAAACTACTCCATCTCACGTGATGATCGGACATGGTTTAGTTGATTTGGATCACGTGATCACTTAGATGACTAGAGAGATGTCTATCTAAGTGGGAGTTCCTAAGTAATATGAATAATTGAACTTAAATTTATCATGAACTTAGTCCTGGTAGTATTAGCATATATATGTTGTAGATCAATAGCTCGCATTTTGCTCCCCTGTTTTATTTTGATATGTTCCTAGAGAAAACTAAGTTGAAAGATGTTAGTAGCAATGATGCGGACTTGGTCCGTCATCCGAGGATAAACCTCATTGTTGCACAGAAGAATTATGTCCTTGATGCACCGCTAGGTGATGGACCTGTTGCAGGAGCAGATGCAGACGTTATGAACGTTTAGCTAGCTCAAAATGATGACTACTTGATAGTTTAGTGCACCATGCTTAACGGCTTAGAATCGGGACTTCAAAGACATTTTGAATGTCATGGATCATATGAGATGTTCCAGGAGTTGAAGTTAATATTTCAAGCAAATACCCGAGTTAAGAGATATGAAATCTCCAACAAGTTCTATAGCTAAAAGATGGAAGAGAATCGCTCAACTAGTGAGCATGTGCTCGATTGTGCAGGTACTACAATTGCTTGAATCAAGTGGGAGTTAATCTTCCAGATAAGATAGTGATTGACAGAGTCCTCTAGTCACCATCACCAAGTTAGTAGAACTTCGTAATGAACTATAGTATGCAAAGGATGACGAAAACGATTCCCGAGCTCTTCGCGATGTTGAAATCAACGAAGGTAGAAATCAAGAAAAGAGCATCAAGTGTTGATGATTGACAAGACCACTAGTTTCAAGAAAAGGGCAAAGGGAAAGAAAGGGAACTTCAAGTAGAATGACAAGCAAGTTGTCACTCCCGCGAAGAAGCTCAAAGCTGGACCAAAGCCTGAAACTGAGTGCTTACACTACAAAGGAAATGGTCACTGGAAGCGGAAATTCCATGAATATTTGGTGGATAAGAAGGATGGCAAAGTGAACAAGGGTATATTTGATATACAGGTTATTGATGTGTGCCTTACTAGTGTTTAAAGTAGCCCTTGAGTATTTGATACTTGTTCGGTTGCTAAGATTAGTAACTCGAGCGGTGAGTTACAGAATAAACAGAGACTAGTTGAAGGGGAAGTGACGTTGAGTGTTGGAAGTAGTTCCAAGATTGATATGATCATCATCACACACTCCCTATACTTTCGAGATTAGTGTTAAACCTAAATAAATGTTATTTGGCGTTTGCGTTGAGCACGAATATGATTTGATCATGTTTATTGCAATATGGTTAATCATTTAAATTCAGAGAATAATTGTTGTTCTGTTTACATGAATAAAACCTTCAATGGTCATACACCCAATGAAAATAGTTTGTTGGATCTCAATCGTAGTGATACACATATTCATAATATTGATGCCAAAAGATACAAGGCTAATAATGATAGTGCAGCTTATTTGTGGCACTGCCATTTGGGTCATATCGGTGTAAAGCGCATGAAGAAACTCCATTAAGATGGATTTTTTGGAATCACTTGGTTATAAATCATTTGATGCTTGTGAACCGTGCCTTTTGGGCAAGAAGACTGAAACTCCATTCTCCGGAACAATGGAACGAGCTACTGACTTATTGGAAATAATACATTCTGATGTATGCGATCCAATGAGTGTTGATGCTCATGGAAAGTATCGCTATTTTCTGAACTTCACAAGATGATTTGAGCAGATATGGGTATATCTACTTGATGAAACATAAGTCTGAAATAGTTGAAAGGTTCAAATAATTTCAGAGTGAAGTGGAAAAATCATCGTAACAAGAAAATAAAGTTTCTATGATCTGATCGTAGAGATGAATATTTGAGCTATGAGTTCGGCCTTCATTTTAAACAATGTGGAACAGTTTCACAGCTCACGCCACATGGAACACCACAGCGTAATGGTGTGTCCGAACATCGTAACCACACTTTATTGGATATGGTGCGATCTATGATGTATCTTACCGATTTACCACTATCATTTTGGGGTTATGCATTAGAGATAGCTACATTCACTTTAAATAGGGCACCATCTAAATCCGTTGAGATGACATCGTATGAACTATTGTTTAGCAGTAAACCTAAACTGTCGTTTCTTAAAGTTTGGAGTTGTGATGCTTATGTGAAAAAGGTTTTCAACCTGATAAGCTCGAACCCAAATCGGAGAAGTGCGTCTTCATAAGATACCCAAAGGAAACTGTTGGGTACACCTTCTATCACAGATCCGAAGGCAAGATATTCGTTGCTAAAAATGGATCCTTTCTAGAGAAGGAGTTTCTCTCGAAAGAAGTGAGTGGGAGGAAAGTAGAACTTGATGAGGTAATCGTACCTTCTCCCGAATTGGAAAATAGTTCATCAACGAAATCAGTTCCAAAGTGATTCCTACACCAATTAGTGAGGAAGCTAATGATGATGATCATGAAACTTGAGATCAAGTTACTACAGAACCTCGTAGGTCTTCCAGTAATGCAGTCCGCACCAGAGTGGTACGGTAATCCTGTTCTGAAAGTCATGTTACTAGACCATGATAAACCTACGAACTATGAAGAAGCGATGATGAGCCCAGATTCCGCGAAATGGCTGGAGGCCATGAAATCTGATATAGGATCCATGTATGAGAACAAAGTGTGGACTTCGGTGGACTTGCCTGATGATCGGCAAGCCATAGAAAATAAATGGATCTTCAAGAGGAAGTCGGACGTTGATAGTAGTGTTACTATCTACAAAGGTCGACTTGTCGCAAAAGGGTTTTTGACAAGTTCAAGGTGTTGACTACAATGAGATTTTCTCAACTGTAGCGATGCTTAAGTCTGTCCGAATCATGTTAGCAATTGCCACATTTTATGAAATCTGGCAAATGGATGTCAAAACTGCATTCCTTAATGGTTTTCTTAAAAGAAGAGTTGTATATGATGCAACCAGAAGGTTTTGTCAATCCTAAAGGTGCTAACAAAATGTGCAAGCTCCAGCAATCCATCTATGGACTGGTGCAAGCATCTCAGAGTTGGAATATACGCTTTGGTAAGTTGATCAAAACATATAGTTTTATACAGACTTGCGGTGAAGCCTGTATTTACAATAAAGTGAGTGGGAGCACTACAGCCTTTCTGATAAGTATATGTGAGTGACATATTGTTGATCAGAAATGATGCAGAATTTTTCTGGAAAGCATAAAGAAGTATTTGAAAGGAGTTCTTTAAAAGGAAGACCTCAGTAAAGCTACTTACATATTGAGCATCAAGATCTACTGAGATAGATCAAGACGCTTGATAAGATTTTCAATGAGTACATACCTTGACAAGATTTTGAAGTAGTTCAAAATGGAACAGTCAAAGAAAGAGTTCTTGCCTGTGTTGCAAAGGTATGAAATTGAGTAAGACACAAATCCCGACCACGGCAGAAAATAGAAAGAGAATTAAAGTCATTCCCTATGCATCAATCATAGGTTCTATAAAAGTATGTCATGCTATGGACCAAATCTATTGTACACTCTGCCCTGGTTTGGCAAGGGAGTACAATAGTGATCTAGGAGTAGATCACTGGACATTGGTCAAAATTATCCTTAGTGGAATAAGGATATGTGAGGGAATCCTGGATTATGGGGTGTCCAAATAGCCGAACTATCCCCGTTGGCCGGACTCCTGGACTATGAAGATACAAGATTGAAGACTTCGTCCCGTGTCCGGATGGGACTTTCCTTGGCTCTGTGTAACCCTAACCCTATCCGGTGTCTACATAAACCGGAGGGTTTTAGTCCGTAGGACGAACAACAATCATACCATAGGCTAGCTTCTAGGGTTTAGCCTCTTTGATCTCGTGGTAGATCGACTCTTGTACTACCCATATCATCAATATTAATCAAGCAGGAGTAGGGTTTTACCTCCATCGAGTGGGCCTGAACACAGGTAAAAACATCGTATCCCTTGTCTCCTGTTACCATCCGCCTAGACGCACATTTAGGGACCCCCTACCCGAGATCCGACGGTTTTGACACCGACATTGGTGCTTTCATTGAGAGTTCCTCTGTGTCGTCATCCTTAGGCCCGATGGCTCCTTCGATCATCAATAACGACGCAGCCCATCGGTGAGACTTTTCTCCCTGGACAGATCTTAAATATTCGGCGGCTTTGCATGCGGGCCAATTCACTTGGCCATCCGAGCGAATCGAAGCTACGCCCACAGCCATCGTGTCGATTTGGGAGTTTGAACTACATGGCCGACATCCGTGGAGACTTGATCTTCGACGGATTCGAGCCACGACCAAGCCGCGCCGCCTTTGTCTCGATGGGCACGATTTAGCTCTGCCGCGAGCGGTGCCACGGAGGTCAGCACCGATGTCCGCTCCGACCCTTAGCTCGGAGCCGACTCCGCCGATCGAGGGCGAGTGGTTGGACACCGCCTCGGGGCCTACGATCTCTCTGGCGATTGAGCCAAACTCCATCCCCTGTCCTTCGCGAAGACCGTGACTCCAAGGTGCCGGACTCCTCTCCGGACTCCAACCCTCCACGCCCCGCCAATCAAATCCAATTGGGCGCGGTTATGGAGTTCGATTACAGACATCTTTCAAGACTCGCCCTTTGGCGACATCCTGAATTCACTAAAGTCTCTCTCTTTATCGAGAGCCACTGGCGGACTACGGTCAGGAAGGTTGGGATGCGGACAACGAAGAAATTCAACACCCACCCACCACCCACTTTGTAGCCACTGTCGATGATTTAACCGACATGCTCGACTTCGACTCCGAAGACATCGACGGTATGGACGACGATGTAAGGGAGGAGCATGAACCAGCGCCTATAGGGCACCCGAGAACCACCTCATCTCACGATATATACATGGTGGACACACCTAAAGGAAGCGACGACGAGGAACAACGGGACGCTACGAAGGATCGCTCCCTCGAAAAGCAGTCAAAACGGCAACGTAAACGCTGCAACAAGTCCCGCCTCGACAAAGACGGCAGCCACACGCACCCAGCCATAGAGCAGGCGCACTGTGGACGGCATTTAACATGCTATCGAGCAACCATCCGAGCAGGACAACTTGGATGAACAACCCGTCCCGGCGAAGATAACAGTCAAATGCGATCTCACGCCGGACAAATTGTTGGAGCACAAGAACCTCCACAAAAGGCTCGCCGCCACTGCGCGTAGCCTGAAAAAGCAGAAGCGGAAGCTCAAAACAGCGGAAGATGCACTCAGAATCAGATGGAGCAAAGTACTCAACACCGCAGACAAATACGGCGACAGTCGTCGAACAAAGAGCTACCCAAAGAGAAAACTACTGCCCGAATTTGATGAGGAGGCCGTAGAGCCCCCACAATCAAAAAACAAGGAGGCCACCCGGTCGGATGGACGACCCCATGGCAAACAGAGAGCGGCAAACGGCGCCGCACACAAGCCGGCACGCGATCCGCATAAGGATTCGCATCAAAAGGATGGCCCAGTTAGGTCCATCTATGGGCCGAGAAAGCAAGCCCTTCCAAGCAATGCAACACGCCAAATATTCGAACATCACGGCACACCCAAATATAGGGGTGCCGCACACCCCCTGTGTTTCACCGATGAGGTCTTTGGATCACGAATTCCCGGTGGGATTCAAACCCGTAAACATAGAGGCATACGACGGAACAACAGACCACAGAGTCTGGATTGAGGATTACATCCTCCACATACACATGGCTAGAGGAGATGATCTCCACGCCATAAAATACTTACCCTCAAGCTCAAAGGGCCAGCCCGGCATTGGCTCAAAAGCCTCCCCTGAAAATACAATTGGAAGTTGGGAAGAGCTCGAGGATGCTTTTCGAAAATTATCAAGGGACTTATGTCCGTCCTCCGAATCTGAGCGATTTAAGTCATATAACTCAACAACCGGAGAGTCAGCCCGCAAATTCGAACAGGTTCCTCACCAAAAGAACCAAATAGTCGATTGTCCGGACGCCAAGCCTTAGTAGCTTTCAAACATAACGTCTGAGACGAATGGCTCGCCGAACACCTCGGCCAGAGAAGCCGAGAACAATGGCTGCATTAACAAGCCTCATGACCCGCTTTTGTGCGGGAGAGGATAGTTAGCTAGCAAGATGCACGATTACCAGCGACCCAAGTACATCCGAAGTCGAGGGATGGAAATGGAAAACCATGACGCAGCAAGGACCGGTAGCGGACAAAGGGAAACAACCCGAAGAGCACGGCAGTCAACGCCGGATTCAGAAGCTCTCGACAGAATCATAAAAAACTGCCCCTCAAGGACAACAACGACGAGCTATCCAACCTAAACAAAATCTTGGACAAAATATGCCAAATCCACAGTACTCCCGGGAAGCTTGCAAACCATACCCACAGAGATTGTTGGGTCTTCAAGCGATCCGCGAACTCAATGTCGAACACAAGGGCTCGACACACCAAGCGAGGACGATGATTTAACCCTACCAGCAGAGCACCGGAAAACAAAAGAATTTCCCACAAAAAGTCAAAAGCAGTGAACTCACTTCAAGTGACAAAGGGGAAAACAGAGCGGCGCCCATAGAAACACGTGCCGCACGGTCTATCAATGAGAGTCCCAACGATGGTTGTCAAAACCAATCACCTTCGATCATCAGACTATTAGGAAGTATCCGGACGCAGGATGGACTGCCTTGATATTATATCCTATAATCGACGGACTCCAATTCACACAAGTCCTAATGGACGGAGGAAGCGATCTAAACCTGCTATATCGAGGACACAATCCATAAAATGGGGATAGACCCAACCAAAATTCGCCATAGCAACACCTCCTTCAAAGGGGTAATGCTAGGCCCATATGCCCATTGTACGGGCTCCCTACTGCTAGAAGTTGTGTTCGGGTCATCCGACAACTTCCGCCACAAAAAGTTAACCTTCCACATCGCCCCATTCGAAAGTCGCTATCAAGCACTACTGGGACGTGAAGATTTCGCCCGCTTTAACGCAATACCGCATTATGCATCTCTTACACTTAAAATGCCCAGTCCACGCAACATCATCTCATTAAAAGGGAGTACCAAGTGTTACTCGAGCACGGAAGAACGTGAGACTGCCTTGACAGCCCCACACTAATCCGGCTCCGCTAATCAAAGCACCTGAATAGGTCATTCGAACCCCGGACATGGCTAGACGAGTCCGGCGTAAACATATAAAGGCCTACTAGCGGCATACCCCGTACATAAGGCTGCACGCATGTACAACAAGAGACAATAAAGCTCAATTTTGTTCACTTTTCAAACCGTACTCTGTTTATTTAATATAAAGTACATTTTTCGCACGATCCCTTTTTCTTTTCAACTAAGTTCCTCTCTTTTACAGATGAACAACGTGCTACACCCGTCTAGGATACGGCTGCGGAGACACAAAGCGGAGACGTGCAAGAGGGACCCGTTGCAAGGATTCTTTTCAGATTAAGACCTGCGTAAACCTTTTTCTTGTCTCTTATTGATACACATCCCCGGTTTCTTGCTATAACCGAGGAGGAGGAGGTGGCGTTTTGGCATCGGCCGCACTGAATTTCTGCACGCGTGCACGGACACCGAGGGCTTAGGGCATTATTCTCGCCCGTTTTCATAAAGACCGAATACCTTAGGGAGTGTTCGGCGTCTCGAGTTAGGCCTTATATGCATCAGCTCCGAATCATGTCTTTGGTCAAATGTTGGGTTTGCCCGGCTCCCATGTTTTGGTACCTTACGTTCCGTTATATCGGCTAAGGTAGCACTGGGAGAACCACTGCGGTTGTGCCCAGGTTGAGCTGGGTTGAGCACCTCAGTGGAGAAAGCTAAAAGCGGCTGTCATGATATAGCGTGAGACTGGTCAACCACTCGATGACCCACCGGAATGTTTAGAATTCCCCGCATTAACGAAGGACCGTTTCCCGGTCAGGCACATACACGCCCCAATTCGGGAGAGCGCGGTGCCCCTAGGGGCTATATAGTAGCCCCACCATCGAACTCCTATGGCTAAGTGAAAGTGATAAAGCATTATAGTCCAGTTGCATGGTTTGCTACGCTATCACGTCCTTTACAGACCAAGACGTTGGATTAAGTGTGAAAATGCGCCTTTTGCAAACACCCCGCACTATGTGCGTGAAATGTCAAGACTGCCATCTTTCAGGTTATATACACATATACATTAACGGCCGCACAGGAGGTGTTTTAATACTTGAACGCACAAGTATAAAAAGCTCTTATATTATATTGAAACATTGTTTTCACAAATCATACATATCATTAAAGCATAATATCCTTCGAGCACTGCGTCTCTATTAAACAAGCGCCCTGCAGGACTTCGTCAAAATAGTGCTCGGCAGGTACTCGGCTTCTGTCCGAATCTTGGGATGCAACGTCGGTGGCCTTCATCTCCGCCCAATATGTCTTGACACGGGCAAGAGCCATCCGCGGACCCTCTATGCATGCTGACCACTTCATTGCATCGATATGCGGCACCGCACCAAGGAACTGTTGCACCAAGCCAAAATAGCTCTTCGGCTTGGGGCTTTTCGGCCACAAATGAGTCACGACTGCCTTTATGGCAAGTACGGACAACCTATTCAGCTCAGCCCATTCGGCCAAACGACCGGTTAATGAAAGTGGACGCTCCGGACTATGGAACTGCGACCAAAAAAGCTCTTCCATTCCGTGATCCTTTTGACCTCGGAAGTGTTCGGCCGCATCTGCGGCACTCGCCGCCAAGTCCAGATAAGCATCCTCCGCACCCCACAGCCGGTCCAATTGAGCGTACCTAGGATCCGTAAATTTCCTCCACAACAGAAAGGGCTTTCCAGCCGCAATATCTCCGGCCTGACGTAGCTCCTCCTTCATAGCTCTCATTGCAGAGCGAGTATCCTTGGCCTCGGTGGCGGCCTTTTTCAGTTCCTCTTGTTTCGCTCGATCTTATTTTCCAAGAAGCTCGCAGCGGTCAGTAGCATTCTTCAATTTCACGGCCATCTCAGCCATTTCTTTCTTGCTTCGGCAGTGAGCAGCCTGTTCGGCTTTTAGCTCTGCGGCCGCCTTTAAAGCAGCCGCATCACTTTTTCTGGCTTGCTCCTTGGCTCGGGCGAGCTCCGCCCGAAGGCTCTCCATAGCAGCGGCACCATCTGCATTAAGCATACATGTTGTAAGGCATGGGCGTCAAGCTCCCTTACCACGTGTCCGCGAAGAAGTTGCATACCTTGTGACTCGTCAATCTGCTTATTAACAAGCGTGATGTCCGCATCCGCCATGTCAAGTTGCCGCTTCAGTTCGACAAATTCATCAGCCCGGCTAGCCACCGGACGCTTCACCACCTACACAGGAAGAGCGCATATTATACTTGGGGTTATGATCCTCGGCGCGCCGTCATTTTGACACCGCACCAAGTCTCGTGGGCTACTATCTATACAGGCGCATTTTATATGCAAAACTGCCGAGAAGGTACATCATTTTGCGTACCTCAAAACCCGCCAGTAAACTTACGACGGCTTCATGCAATCCGCTCTCAGCGGATGAAATCCTTTCAATCACCGTACCCATTAACGTACGGTGATCTTCTGAGCGAGACGCTCGCCCGAGAAGATCCTTCAACTCCTCCGACCGCACACCCGTCGGTGCTGGGCTCGTCCGGTGGCCTTTTTCGAAGGCTGGACACAGAGGGCTTTGAGGGGAGATACAGCTGCCTTCTGGCCCCACCGGTTTCGGAGGAGCCCTCCGCGACGACACCTCATGGTCGTCCACCTCGCATAACGGTACGGCAGGCGGAGGCGTTTCGCTCTCCATCATCTCCGGATCAAGATCCCCTGAAGGCGAGCTCTGCTGCGAAGGGCTGAGATCCGAACTACAAGGTAAACTTTCGGTTACCTTCAAAAATAAAATGGGGATGTCTCTCTTTAAAAAAAAATACCCCCCTTTTACTTACGGCTCGCTGGAGGGCTGATATCCTTGGGGAAATAGTGCGGCCGGGGCATCTCCCGCCGCAGGACCCTCTGGTGAAGATTTCTTCCCCCGCTTCGAGGCTTTGGTCTCCGGGTCTTGAGCGGTCCTCTTCTCCCCTTGGAGGGAGGGATTCTCGATCCCCTTTCTTGATAGCCTCCTTCACGGAGGTAGTAGCTCCTTGTTCCCCCTTCGCCTTCTTCAAAAGGCACAGCCTCTAGCATCTTGGTTAATACAGATCCGCGTGGTCTCAGGGAGGGGGGCCGGACACCTGATCAGTTTTGCTTTTGCTATCCACTCCTGCTTAAAGGATCGCTCTTTTAAGGGCAAGTTTATGATAAATATGCGGATAGGATGTCCGGGTACAGGACTACTTACTTGAGTATCCGGGCGATTGCAGCTCAGACCCGCGTCCTCGGTTAAGTCCGGACACATTGCTTGTGACCCAAAGAACAGTTGGTACATCTCCATGGGCGTTACGCCCATAAAATGTTGAAGAGCTCATGGTCCCTCCGGATTAAACTCCCACAAAGTGAGGGGGGCGACGCTTGCGTGGTAAGGTACGCAATCAAAGATGACCTGCGCTTACTATGACCAGATTGATCTCTCTCTAAGAGGTCTCGAATCTGACCTCGCAACAAGGGCACGTCCTTGGGCGGCCCCAGTCAAGCCCTTTATTGGACCGATGATGCCACCAGCGGTGGAGGACCCGAGCGAAAGGCAGGTGGCGCCACCCATTTGGTGCCCCTGGGAGCGGTGATATAAAACCACTCCTGTTGCCATAAATTGAGCTCCTCTTGAAAAGAGCCCTCGGGCCATGGAGCGACCGCATTCTTGCTTATAACAGCCCCTCCACACTCTGCCTGATGCCCCTTGATCATCTTGGCTCCACTTTGAAGGTCTTGAGCCACAATCCAAGTGAGGGGTAATGCGGAGGAACGCTTCACATACGACAATGAGCATTTAGATGTGGAGGATGGACTCGGATCCAAGTCATGGAATTCCAGCCCATAATAAAACATGAGCCCCCTCACAAAGGGGTCCGTCGGGAAGCCTAAACCCCGAAGGAAGTGAGACACGAATACCACACTCTCACCAGGCTCAGGAGTGGGAATAACCTGCCCTTGGGCAGGCAGCCTATGCGAAATTTCGCTGGTGAGATACCTGACATCTCTCAGCTTTAGCACATCTTCTTCCGTGACGGAGGAAGACATCCACCGGTCGTGCAGGTCGGAGCCGGACATCGTTGAAGGTCCGAAGCGCCTAAATCTGGAGCTTTGGGTGTTGGAACTCGAAGTGAGGGGCGGATTTGATTGAGATTGAAAGAAAGGAGCGAGCCTTGGTCTCATTATAAAGAGGTTGAATACCAAGAGCCCTCCCCGTGACCGTTCGGGACTCGCCTTTGATGGAGGAGGCGTGCCAACAGGCACGACTGGGTTACCCACGCCCGTATTGATGAGAATCTCAGAATAAGGGGGCACGATCTCCGCTTTTGATAAGACGTGCCAAGGAAACCGCCTCGCTAAACGCGCAGAGGTGGAACCGTAAAAACGATTCATATAAAGGCCTGGCCGTGGTGTGATGTCACGCCGCGGAATACGTCAGCAGGTCTGTGCAAAGGTTATTCTCTCGACGGTGGTATGTGGAACTTGTTTTACAGAGCCGGACACTATCCTTGTGTTCAAAATCTTCTATGAAGTATTCAGAGGAGTAACCCGCCTTGCAATGCCGAAGACAATATGCGTGCGGACTAAATGCGTCATTGAAGCCTGGTTCAGGGGCTACTGAGGGAATCCTGGATTAGGGGGTGTCCAGATAGCCGAACTATCACCGTTGGCCGGACTCCTGGACTATGAAGATACTAGGTTGAAGACTTCGTCCCGTGTCCGGATGGGACTTTCCTTGGCGTGGAAGGCAAGCTTGGCGATACGGATATGTAGATTTCCTACCATTGTAACCGACTCTGTGTAACCCTAACCCTATCCGGTGTCTATATAAACCGGAGGGTTTTAGTCCGTAGGATCTAACAACAATCATACCATAGGCTAGCTTCTAGGGTTTAGCCTCTTTGATCTCGTGGTAGATCCACTCTTGTACTACCCATATCATCAATATTAATCAAGAAGGAGTAGGGTTTTACCTCCATCGAGAGGGCCCGAACCTAGGTAAAAACATCGTGTCCCTTGTCTCCTGTTACCATCCGCCTAGACGCACAGTTCGGGACCCCCTACCCGAGATCCGCCGGTTTTGACACCGACAATATGTTTCTCGATTATGGAGGTGACAAAAGGTTCGTCGTAAAGGGTTACGTCGATACAAGTTTTGGCACTGATCCAGATGACTCTAAGTCTTAATCTGGATACATATTGAAAGTGGGAGCAATAAGCTAGAGTAGCTCTGCGAGCATTGTAGACATAGAATATTTGCAAAATACATACGGCTCAATGTGACAGACCCGTTGACTAAACTTCTCTCACAAGCAAAACATGATCATACCTTAGTACTCTTTGGGTGTTAATCACATAGCGACGTGAACTAGATTATTGACTCTAGTAAACCCTTTGGGTGTTGATCACATGACGATGTGAACTATGGGTGTTAATCACATGGTGATGTGAACTATTGGTGTTAAATCACATGGTGATGTGAACTAGATTATTGACTCTAGTGAAAGTGGGAGGCAAGGAAATATGCCCTAGAGGCAATAATAAAGTTATTATTTATTTCCTTATATCATGATAAATGTTTATTATTCCTGCTAGAATTGTATTAACCGGAAACATAATACATGTGTCAATATATAGACAAACAAAGTGTCACTAGTATGCCCCCACAGACTAGCTCGTTGATCAAAGATGGTTATGTTTCCTAGCCATAGACATGAGTTGTCATTTGATTAACGGTATCACATCATTAGGAGAATGATGTGATTGACATGACCCATTCCGTTAGCTTAGCACTTGATCGTTTAGTATGTTACTATTGCTTTCTTCATGACTTATACACGTTCCTATAACTATGAGATTATGCAACTCACGTTTACCGAAGGAACACTTTGTGTGCTACCAAACGTCACAACGTAACTGGGTGATTATAAAGGTGCTCTACAGGTGTCTCGGAAGGTACTTGTTGGGTTGGCGTATTTCGAGATTAGGATTTGTCACTCCGATTGTCGGAGAGGTATCTCTGGGCCCACTTGGTAATGCACATCACTATAAGCCTTGCAAGCATTATAACTAATGAGTTATTTGCAGGATGATGTATTACGTAACGAGTAAAGAGACTTGCCGGTAACGAGATTGAACTAGGTATTGAGATACCGGTGATCGAATCTCGGGCAAGTAACATACCCATGACAAAGGGAACAACGTATGTTGTTATGCGGTTTGACCGATAAAGATCTTCGTAGAATATGTGGGAGCTAATATGAGCATCCAGGTTTCGCTATTGGTTATTGACCAGAGACGTGTCTCGGTAATGTCTACATTGTTCTCGAACCCGTAGGGTCCGCACGCTTAAGGTTTCGATGACAGTTTTATTATGAGTTTATGAGTTTTGATGTACCGAAGGAATTCGGAGTCCCGGATGAGATCGGGGACATGACGAGGAGTCTCGAAATGGTCGAGACGTAAAGATCGATATATTGGACGACTATATTCAGACATCGGAAAGGTTCCTAGTGATTCGGTATTTTTCGGAGTACCGGAGAGTTACGGAAATTCGTATTGGGCCTTAATGGGCCATACGGGAAAGGAGAGAAAGGCCCCAAAGGGTGGCCGCATCCCTCCCCATGGACTAGTCCGAATTGGACTAGGGAGGGGGGCGCCCCCTTCCTTCCTTCTCCTTCTCCCTTCCCTATCTTTCTCTCCTACTCCTTCTATTTGGAAGGGCTCCTAGTTCTACTAGGAAAGGGGGAATCCTACTCCCGGTGGGAGTAGGACTCCCCTAGAGCATGCCATAGAGAGAGGGCCGGCCCTCCCCCTCCTCCACTCCTTTATATACGGGGAGGGGGCACACCTTGGAGCAACAACAATTGATCCCTTGGATCTCTTAGCCGTGTGCGGTGCCCCCCTCCACGATAATCCACCTTGATAATATCGTAGCGGTGCTTAGGCGAAGCCCTGCGTTGGTAGAACATTATCATCGTCACCATGCCGTCGTGCTGACGGAACTCTCCCTCGACACTCTGCTGGACCGGAGTACGGGGGACGTCATCGAGCTGAACGTGTGCAAGAACTCGGAGGTGCCATAGTTTCAGTGCTTGATCGGTCGGGCCGTGAAGACGTACGACTACATCAACCGTGTTGTGCTAACGCTTCCGCTTTCGGTCTACGAGGGTACATGGACACACTCTCCCCTCTCGTTGCTATGCATCACCATGATCTTGCGTGTGCGTAGAAATTTTTTGAAATTACTACGTTCCCCAACAGGTATTACCTCCATCGAGAGGGCCCGAACCTGGGTAAACATTGTGTCCCCCGCCTCCTGTTACCATTAGCCTTAGATGCACAGTTCGGGACCCCCTACCCGAGATCCGCCGGTTTTGACACCGACAGTCACCATAGAGCCCAAGGTGGCATCACTGCCAGAGCTTTTGGCAGGCGAAGACTACTTTTGCCAGGATAGCTTGTACTAGTTATCTACCTTCAAACTGGCCGTTGTGGAATCCCTTACCGCTCAATATTTGGGAAGAGGACCAGGGCCTCTATAAATAGGACTAGCCACCACAGTAGGAGGCATCTGATCTTGAGCCAATCCTCACCCACACAAAGAGCACAAGAACACCTCAACCTCAGGAGGTTGTTCCTTCCCTTGTAACTGTTCATCCTCAGCCCAAGAGGCAATCCACCACCACCACACTGGAGTAGCGTATCACACCACAATGGTGGCCCGAACCAGTATAAATCTTGTGTTCTTTGTGTTGCGAGTTCGTCGAGTTAGACCTTGAGATCTTAGCAAAGCTAGGACGTGGATCGGTAGGGGGAGAACTTCGCGCGCACCCCAGAGTTCGAACCTTAAGGGTTTTGCCGGAACCCGAGATACGACATTTGGCGCGCCAGGTAGGGGTGCGCCGAAGCTTCCCTTCCGTCGCTCTGCGTCCAGTTGCTTCATCGTCTCCATGACGGACGCACGCCGCGCTCACGCCGAGTGCTGGGCTGCCCTCACCACCCGCGTTGCTCAGACGGCTCCCGTCGGCGGGCCGCCCCGTCATTCTCAGTCACCTGCCGCCAACGCCGCCACCGGCCTGGCGGGGAAGAGTAGCAAGCATCCTCGTTGCACCCCTCGGTGCAGCGGGACGGCCACACCGCCACTCCATCGCTGACCCCGGCCGGTTCGTCATCCCACGCTCGTTGCACTCCCGTGGACGAGCAGGCCGCTATGTGCATGGCACGCAAGCTCCTGTGCTACCGCCCCATCGACGACCTCTACGAGGAATGGCTCGACCGCATCGCCGAGCTTGTCAGCACCGCAGGGGGCTTCCCTGCGCCGTCCCTCCCACTGCCTCGCCCTCCACCAGCTGCGGGCGGCGTGGCCCATGGAGCGCCTCCACCACCTCTGCCCCAAGATGGAGTCTTGGCACCAAGGCGCGCGGCCCCACGACCGCAAGAAGAGAGAAGCTGCTAAGAAGTCCCTCGGCCGCAAGAAAACGCTCCACCACTCCCAGCACCGCCACGCCATGATCGCTTGCTGCGGCAGGGCCCCGTGCCGCTTGTTGTGGCGGCGTGTGGGCGCCAAGACCAAGCCCTGCCTCCAAGACAGGCCCCGGTGACAATGGCGGGCTGTCGCGCCTTCACCCCTGAGCTGAGTAGCGTCACCTGGCCGGGCAAGTTAAAGCCGGATCTGCCTCCTCGCTACGATGGCACCCCCAACCCCGCGGAGTTCTTGCAGCTCTATGAGCTGAGCATCGAGGCGGCCAACGGCGACGAGAAAGTCATGGCGAACTGGTTCCCCATGGCTCTCAAAGATGGTGCCCGCTCCTGGCTCCTCAACCTGCCTCCGAGCTCGATCTCCTCCTGGGACGAGATGCGCAACCGCTTCGTCACCAACTTCCAGGGCACTCGCGACCGCCCTCCGGCCGCGGGTGACCTACGCCGCATCAAGCAACAACCAGGAGAGACCCTCCAGAAGTACATCCAGCGCTTTAGCAACGTTCGCCTCAAGGTCCCCAAGGTGACGGACGAGGCCATCATCTCCACATTCTCTGACGGCGTCCGTGATGTCAAGATGAAGGAGGAGCTCGCCATCCACGAGGCGCTCTGCACGTCCCTGGAGTTGTTCAACCTGGCGACCAAGTGCGCAAGAGCTGAGGAACGGCGCCTCTCCCTCCTCGAGCTCCCGATTGCGGACCCGGAGGAGAAGAAAGCCAAGGCCAAGGACGTGAAGCTCAAGGGAGCAGCCGTGCTCGTGGTGGAGCCAGACACCAAGCGCAATTGAGACCAGCCTGAGTCATCCAAGACCAGCCGACCATTATGCGCCTTCCATAACCTGCATAGCCAGAATACCAGCGACTATTAAGATCTCAGAGCCATTCGAGAAGGACGCTTCGGTCGACGCCCCGAGCGAAACGACCGGGGCTACGACCGAGGAGGAGGACGTGGAGGCGGACGCTGGGATGACCGTGGCCCGCGCCAGGAGTGGCGCGAACGGACTCGTGAGGACCGCTGACAGGATTAGCCTCGTGAGGGCGCCTGGAGGGATCGGCCTCGCCAAGATCATCCTCAGGGCAACACCGGTCTTCGTCCACTACCACCACCACCAAGAAGGAATGACGACCACCACCAAGACGAGGGGGCTGGGGGCTTCCAGAAGCCGTGTGCTATCGCCTGCATCTTGGGCGGAGCTCAGGCCCCAGCTTCACAGCGTATCTTCAAATAGTTTACTCATGAAGTGAATGCAGTCCTCCCCAAGCTCGAGGCCACGCACCTTCTCAGATGGTCCAAGTGCGCCATCATGTTCAGCTCGGCAAATCAGCTCAAGTGCGCAGCTACCACAGGCGCCCTCCTGATGCTTTGCTCCCCAGTCATCAGCAACGTGCAAGTCACCAAGACCCTCATCAACGGCGGCGCAGGGCTCAACATCCTGTCCGTTGATGCGTTCGACAACCTCCAAGTGTCGTATGACCAGCTTCAGCCCAACAAGCCTTTCTCAGGAGTGACCGACAGCTCCACCACACCGATAGGGCAGGTCCGCCTCCCTGTCACCTTCGGAGAACGCAACAACTACCGCACCGAGCTCATCGTCTTCGACGTCACGCACATACGTCTGCCATACAATGCCATCCTCGGGTATCGAGCCCTGGCCAAGTTCATGGCGGTGACCCATCACAGCTACAACGTCCTCAAGATGCCAGGAAGCGGCGAAATCATCACAGTCCCGTGCGAAGAAAGAGACGTGGTGTGCTCCCTCGAGCACGCCTTCCAAGCTACAGCAATCGGCAACCCCGACAGCAAGGTGAGTGCCCTCCTGAGGCCACCCCCAAGAAGAAAAAGCAGTTGCGCCATGCAGGACCTCAGGAGGGTGGCGCCGCGAGCGGTACCTCGACAGGATCAGCGCCCGCGCCTGGGGCGCCTCCCTCCCTCGCATAGGAAATTGCGCCTGGCGCCCTTCTCGGGCAGGGCTCGCGGGCTCTCTTCTGGAGGGCCTCAGACCTTGCCAACATCACGAGGGAGGCGTGCTACCTCTTGAGCACTGCATTGGTTTTCCCTTGAAGAGGAAAGGGTGATGTAGCAAAGTAGCGTAATTATTTCCCTCAGTTTTTGAGAACCAAGGTATCAATCCAGTAGGAGGCTACGCGCGAGTCCCTTGCACCTACACAAAACAAATAAATCCTCGCAACCAACGCGATAAGGGGTTGTCAATCCCTTCACGGTCACTTACGAGAGTTAGATCTGATAGATATGATAGGATAATATTTTTGTTATTTTTGTAATAAAGATGCAAAGTAAAGAAAAAAAATAGAGACGACACTAGAAATAGCTTGTTGTCGGGAGATTAATATGATAGAAAAATAGACCCGGGGGCCATAGATTTCACAAGTGGCTTCTCTCAAGAGCATAAGTATTTTACGGTGGGTGGGCCAATTCTTGTTGAGCAATTGATGTAATTGAGCATAGTTATGAGAATATCTAGGTATGATCATGTATATAGGCATCACCTCCGAGACAAGTAGACTGACTCCTGCCTGCATCTACTACTATTACTCCACTCATTGACTGCTATCCAGCATGCATCTAGAGTATTGAGTTCATGAAAACAGAGTAACGCCTTCAGAAAGATGACATGATGTAGAGGGATAAATTCATGCAATATGATAAAAACCCCATCTTGTTATCCTTGATGGCAACAATAAAATACGTGCCTTGTTGCCCCTACTATCACTAGGAAAGGACACCGCAAGATTGAACCCAAAGCTAAGGACTTCTCCCATTGCAAGAAAGATCAATCTAGTAGGCCAAACCAAACTGATAATTCGAAGAGACTCGCAAAAATAACCAATCATACATAAAAGAATTCAGAGAAGATTCAAATATTGTTCATAGATAATCTTGATCATAAACCCACAATTCATCAGTCTCAACAAACACACCGCAAAAAGAAGATTGCATCGAATAGATCTATAGAGATCCAGAAAGAGAGAAGAAGCCATCTAGCTACTAACTATGTACCCGAAGGTCTGAAGTAAACTACTCACACTTCATCGGAGAGGCTATGGTGTTGATGTAGAAGCCCTCCGTGATGGATGCTCCCTCGGCGTGAACTCGAACAGGCCCCAAGATGGCATCTCGTGGGTATAGAAGGTTGCGGCGGTGGAATTAGGTTTTTGGCTCCGTGATTCGATCATTTGAAGTGCGTGAGGTATATATAGGAGGAAGGAGTATGCGTCGGTGGAGCAACAGGGGCCCACGAGGGTGGAGTCTTGGCATACAGGGGCGCCTACCTCGTGACCTCCTCTTTTGTTTCTTGATGTAGGGTCCAAGTCTCCCGGATCATAGTCTTCCTAAAAATCACGTTCCCGAAGGTTTCATTCCGTTTGGACTCCGTTTGATATTCCTTTTCTGCGAAACTCTGAAATAGGCAAAAAACAACAATACTGGGCTGGGCCTCCGGTTAATAGGTTAGTCCTAAAAACAATATAAAAGTGAATTATAAAGCCCAATAATGTCCAAAATAGTAGATAATATAGCATGGATCAATAAAAAATTATAGATATGTTGGATATGTATCAAGCATCCCCAAGCTTAATTCCTGCTCGTCCTCGAGTAGGTAAATGATAAAAACAGAATTCTTGATGCGGAGTGCTACTTGGCATAATTTCAATGTAATTCTTCTTAATTGTGGATTGAATATTCAGATCCGAAAGATTCAAGACAAAATTTTAATATTGAAATAAAAATAATAATACTTCAAGCATACTAACAAAGCAGTCATGTCTTCTCAAAATAACATGGCCAAAGAAAGTTATCCCTACATAATCATATAGTCTGGCTATGCTCTATCTTCACCACACAAAGTATTTAAATCTTGCACAACACCGATGACAAGCCAAGCAATTGTTTCATACTTTTGACATTTTCAAACATTTTCAATCTTCACGCAATAGATGAGCGTAAGTCATGGACATAGCACTATATGTGGAATAGAATGGTGGTTGTGGAGAAGACAAAAAGGAGAAGATAGTCTCAAATCAACTAGGCGTATCAACGGGCTATGGAGATGCCCATCAATAGATATCAATGTGAGTGAGTAGGGATTGCCATGCAACGGATGCACTAGAGCTATAAGTATATGAAAGCTCAACAAAGGAAACTAAGTGGGTGTGCATCCAACTCGCTTGCTCACGAAGACCTAGGGCATTTTGAGGAAGCCCATCATTGGAATATACAAGCCAAGTTCTATATAATGAAAAAATTCCCACTAGTATATGAAAGTGACAAAATGAGAGACTCTCTATCATGAAGATCATGGTGCTGCTTTGAAGCACAAGTGTGGTAAAAGGATAGTAACATTGTCCCTTCTCTCTTTTTCTCTCATTTTTTTATTTGGGCCTTTTCTCTTTTTTTATGGCCTCTTTTTTTCGCCCGGAGTCTCATCCTGACTTGTGGGGGAATCATAGTCTCCATCATCCTTTTCCTCACTTGGGACAATGCTATAAAAATGATGATCATCACACTTTTATTTTCTTTCAACTCAACAATTACAAATCGATACTTAGAACAAAATATGACTCTGTATGAATGCCTCTGGCGGTGTACCGGGATATGCAATGAATCAAGAGTGACATGTATGAAAGAATTATGAACGGTGGCTTTGCCACAAATACAATGTCAACTACATGATCATGCAAAGCAATATGACAATGATGGAGCGTGGCATAATAAATGGAACGGTGGAAAGTTGCATGGCAATATATCTCGGAATGGTTATGGAAATGCCATGATAGGTAGGTATGGCGGCTGTTCTGAGGAAGGTATATGGTGGGTGTATGATACCGGCGAAAAAGTGCGTGGTATTAGAGAGTCTAGCAAGGGTGGAAGGAAGAGGGGTGCATATAGTCCATGGACTCAACATTAGTCATAAAGAACTCATATACATATTGCAAAAATCTACAAGTTATCAAAGCAAAGTATTATGCGCATGCTCCTAGGGGTATATATTGGTAGGAAAAGACCATCGCTCGTCCCCAACTGCCACTCATAAGGAAGACAATCAATAAATAAATCATGCTCCGACTTCATCACATAACGGTTCACCATACGTGCATGCTACGGGAATCACAAACTTTAACACAAGTATATCTCAAATTCACAACTACTCAACTAGCATGACTCTAATATCACCATCTTCATGTCTCAAACAATTATCAAGCATCAAACTTTTCATAGTATTCAACACACTCATAAGAATTCTTACAAATCTTGTATGTTTAGCATATTAGGATTATTTAAGCAAATTACCATGCTATTTAAGACTCTCAAAATAATATAAGTGAAGCATGAGAGATCAATAGTTTCTTTAAAACAAATCCACCATCGTTCTCTAAAAGATATAAGTGAAGCACTAGAGTAAAACTATATAGCTCAAAAGATATAAGCGAAGCACATAGAGTATTCTAACAAATTCCAAATCATGTATGGCTCTCTCAAAAGGTGTGTACAGCAAGGATGATTGTGGTAAACTAAAAAGCAAAGACTCAAATCATACAAGACGCTCCAAGCAAAACACATATCATGTGGTGAATAAAAATATAGCTCCAAGTAAACTTACCGATGGAAGTAGACGAAAGAGGGGATGCCTTCCGGGGCTTCCCCAAGCTTTGCCTTTTTGGTTTCCTTATATTATCTTGGGGGTGCCATGGGCATCCCCAAGCTTAGGCTCTTGCCACTCCTTGTTCAATAATCCATCAAAATCTTTCGTCCAAAACTTGAAAACTTCCCAACACAAAACTTAACAGAAAATCTCGTGAGCTCCGTTAGCGAGAGAAAACAAAAGACCACTTCAAGGTACTGTAATGAACTCATTCTTTATTTATATTGGTGTTAAACCTACTGTATTAAAACTTCTCTATGGTTTATAAACTATTTTACTAGCCATAGATTCATCAATAAAAGCAAACAACACACGAAAAACAGAATCTGTCAAAAACAGAACAGTCTGTAGTAATCTGTAACTAACGCAAACTTCTGGAACTCCAAAAAATAAGCCAAAATAGGAAGACCTAGGAAATTTGTTTATTGATAAGCAGCAATTGGAATCACTATTTTATCACGTTCTGGTGATTTTTAACAATTATTTTCGTGAACAGAAAGTTTCTGGAAATTACAGCAAGATCAAATAACTATCATCCAAGAAGATTCTATAGGTTTAACTTGGAACAAACACTAATTAAAACACAAAAACACATCTAACCAGAGGCTAGAACAAATATTTATTCCTAAACATAATTAAAAAGCAAAAAAAACTAAAAATAAAATTGGGTTGCCTCCCAACAAGCGCTATCGTTTAATGCCCCTAGCTTGGCATAAAAGTGAGGATAGATCTAGGTATTGCCATCTTTGGTAGGCAATCCATAAGTGGCTCTCATGATAGATTCATATGGTAATTTTATTTTCTTCCTAGGGAAGTGTTCCATGCCTTTATTTAATATAAATTGGAATCTAATATTCACTTCCTTCATATCAATAATTGCACCAATCGTTCTAAGGAAAGGTCTACCAAGAATAATAGGACATGAAGGATTGCAATCTATATCAAGAACGATAAAATCTACGGGCACATAATTCCTATTTGCAACAATAAGAACATCATTAATTCTTCCCATAGGTTTCTTAATAGTGGAATCCATAAGGTGCAAGTTTAGAGAGCAATCATCAAAATCACGGAAATCTAGCAAATCGCACAAAGTTTTGGGAATAGTGGAAACACTAGCACCCAAATCACATAAAGCATAGAAATCATGATCCTTAATCTTAATTTTAATAGTAGGTTCCCACTCATCATAAAGATTTCTAGGGATAGAAACTTCCAACTCAAGCTTTTCTTCATAAGATTGCATCAAGGCATCAACGATATGTTTAGTAAACGCTTTATTTTGACTATAAGCATGAGGAGAATTTAGCACGGATTGCAACAAGGAAATACAATCTATCAAAGAGCAATTGTCATAATTAAATTCCTTGAAATCCAAAATAGTGGGTTTAGCAACATCTAGGGTTTTAATCTCTTCAATCCCACTTTTATCAATTTTAGCATCAAGATCTAAAAACTCTGAATTTTTGGAACGCCTTCTAGGAAAAGGTGGATCATATTCAGTCTCATCATTATCAAGATTCATATTGCAAAACAAAGATTTAATACGGGACACATCAATAACTTTTAGATCTTCATCTTTATTTTCATAGAAATTTGAAGAACACGCTTTTATAAAAGCAACCTTTCTTAGCACGCATCCTAGCGGTTCTTTCTTTGCACTCATCATTGGAAATTCTCATGGCTTTGAGAGACTCATTGATATCATGCTTAGGAAGAATAGATCTAAGTTTTAAAGAATCAACATCAAGAGAAATTCTATCAACGTTCCTAGCCAATTCATCAACTTTAAGCAATTTCTCTTCAAGCAAATCATTGAAATTCTTTTGTGAATTCATAAACTTTTTAACACTAGTCTCAAATTCATAGGGCATCTTATTAAAATTTCCATAAGAGTTGTTGTAGGAATTACCATAATTATTAGAGGAATTACTAGGAAAAGGCCTAGGATTAAAGTTTCCTCTATCTGGCGTTGTTACCAAAATTATTCCTACCAACAAAATTCGCATCCATAGATTCATTATTATTCTCAATCAAAGTAGACAAAGGCATATCATTAGGATCAGAAGAAACACTCTTAGTAGCAAATAATTTCATAAATTCATCCATCTTTCCACTGAAAACATTAATTTCTTCTATAGCATGCACTTTTTTATTAGTAGATCTTTCAGTGTGCCATTGAGAATAATTAACCATAACATTATCTAGGAGTTTAGTAGCTTCTCCTAAAGCGATTTCCATAAAAGTGCCTCCTGCGGCCGAATCTAAAAGATTTCTAGAAGCAAAATTCAATCCGGCATAAAATTTGTGTACAATCATCCACAAATTCAAACCATGAGTAGGGCAATTACGTATCATTAATTTCATCCTCTCCTAAGATTGTGCAACATGTTCATGATCAAGTTGCTTAAAATTCATAATATCGTTTCTAAGAGAGATAATCTTAGCGGGAGGAAAATACTTAGAGATAAAAGCATCTTTGCACTTATTCCAAGAATCAATACTATTTTTAGGCAAAAGGCGAAGACGAAGCTTTATACGATCTCTAAGCGAAAAAGGAAATAGCTTCAATTTAACAATATCATTGTCAACATCTTTCTTCTTTTGCATATCACACAAATCAACGAAGCTATTTAGATGAGTAGCGGCATCTTCACTAGGAAGGCCGGCGAATTGATCTTTCATGACACGATTCAACAAAGCAGCATTGATTTCACAAGATTCAGTATCGGTAAGAGGAGCAATCAGAGTGCTAAGGAAATTATTATTGTTGGTATTGGTAAAGTCACATAATATGGTATTATCTTGAGCCATCGTGACAAACAAGCAATCCAACACACGAGCAAACAAAAAGCAAACGAAAAAGAGGCGAATGAAAAAGAGAGGGCAAATAAAACGGCAAGGGTGAAGTGGGGGAGAGGAAAATGAGAGGCAAATGGCAAATAATATAATGCGGGAGATAAGGTATTGTGATGGGTACTTGGTATATTTACTTTTGCGTAGACCTCCCCGACAACGGCGCCAGAAATCCTTCTTGCTACCTCTTGAGCACTGCGTTGGTTTTCCCTTAAAGAGGAAAGGGTGATGCAGGAAAGTAGCGTAAGCATTTCCCTTAGTTTTTGAGAACCTAGGTATCAATCCAGTAGGAGGCTACGCGCGAGTCCCTCGCACCTACACAAAACTAATAAATCCTCGCAACCAACGCGATAAGGGGTTGTCAATCCCTTCACGATCACTTACGAAATTGAGATCTGATAGATATGATAGGATAATATTTTTGGTATTTTTGTAATAAAGATGCAAAGTAAAGAAAACAAAATAGAGACGACACCAGAAATAGCTTGTTGTCGGGAGATTAATATGATAGAAAAATAGACCCGGGGGCCATAGATTTCACTAGTGGCTTCTCTCAAGAGCATAAGTATTTTACGGTGGGTGAACGAATTACTATTGAGCAATTGACAGAATTGAGCATAGTTATGAGAATATCTAGGTATGATCATGTATATAGGCATCACGTCTGAGACAAGTAGACCGACTCCTGCCTGCATCTACTACTATTACTCCACTCATCGACCGCTATCCAGCATGCATCTAGAGTATTAAGTTCATGAAAACGGAGTAATGCCTAAAGCAAGATGACATTATGTAGAGGGATAAATTCATGCAATATGATAAAAACCCCATCTTGTTATCCTCGATGGCAACAATACAATACGTGCCTTGTTGCCCCTCATCCTTTGGAAAGGACACATAAGATTGAACCCAAAGCTAAGCACTTCTCCCATTGCAAGAAAGATCAATATAGTAGGCCAAACCAAACTAATAATTTGAAGAGACTTGCAAAGATAACCAATCATACATAAAAGAATTCAGAGAAGATTCAAATATTATTCATAGATAATCCTGATCATAAACCCACAATTCATCGGTCTCAACAAACACACCGCAAAAAGAAGATTACATTGAATAGATCTCCATGAGAGAGGGGGAGAACATTGTATTGAGATCCAAAAAGAGAGAAGAAGCCATCTAGCTACCAACTATGGACCCGAAGGTCTGAAGTAAACTACTCACACTTCATCGGAGAGGCTATGGTGTTGATGTAGAAGCCCTCCGTGATGGATGCCCTCCCCTCGTGAAGCTCGATGAGCCCCAAGATGGGATCTCGTGGAGTACTGAAGGTTGCGGCGGTGGAATTTGGTTTTGGCTCCGTGTCGATCGTTTGAAGTGCGTAGGTATATATAGGAGGAAGGAATGCGTCGGTGGAGCAACAGGGGGCCCACGAGGGTGGAGGGCGCCCCTACCTCGTGGCCTCCTCTTTGTTTCTTGACGTGGGGTCCAAGTCTCCCGGATCATAGTCTTCCTAAAATCACGTTCTGAAGGTTTCATTCCATTTGGACTCCGTTTGATATTCCTTTTCTGCGAAACTCAAATAGGCAAAAACAACAATTACGCTGGGCCTCCGGTTAATAGGTTAGTCCCAAAAATAATATAAAAGTGAATAATAAAGCCCAATAATGTCCAAAACAGTAGATAATATAGCATGGAGCAATCAAAAATTATAGATACGTTGGAGATGTATCAAGGCGCTCGGGCACCACTTGGAGGCGGGCTTCACAACACGTTTCCCTATGGAGAACACAGGGCGAGGAGAGCCCACCGCTTAGGAGTTCATCACCAGGACCACTCAGGAACTGCAAGATGCAAGGGCCATGCGCGGCGACCGCCGCTCACCAGGCGCAGCTCCCCATCCAGGCGAGGGTGCTGGGCTGCGCGTCTGCATCGACGTCCTAGGGCTCAACAGGGCCGCATCTCAGGAGCCCTTCTGGCCTTCGCGCGTGGGTCACTGCGAGGGTCCACCGTTCAGCTACGTTCGCATGCCTTTTGGTCTGCCGAGCGTGGCGTCCCCCTATCATCGCAACTTGCGGCGCGCCCTCGCGACTCAGGAGGCCAGGAACTACGCCGTCCTGACGGAGATGGAGACAGTCCTCAAGGAACCGCCTGGACCCCCAGAGCCTCCCGAGGCTCAGGGCCCCGGTGGCTCGTGAGGAGCAACCCCTTCACCGCGTACCTCCATCTGCTCCAACACCCCTTCATCAACATAACCAAGTGACATTTTCCAAGTCCATTTAGCTGGGAGCGCCCCTCGGGCTGCATCATTCCCATGCCGCGTGGGTCCGTCCCTGTGGCATGTATCCCTTTTTATGTCTTTAGCTTACCTTGCTGGGGGCGCCCCTTGGGCTGCATCATCCCCAAGCCGCTCGGGACGGACCCGGTGGCATGTATCTTCCTTGCATTTACCCAAGCTAGTATGCTTTCCATGCTTAATATACCTATGATTATCACCTGCTTGATTCGCACTTACCCCGGGAGTTGCTCACTATGGCATGACGCTTGCGCTTGGGTTCGTCCCTGCAACGTCGACAAATCTGAGCGGCCGAGCTCTGGCCACGCGCGCCACCTCACCGGGCCCTCGGTGCCCCTGTTCTCTGGAAAAGCGATCAGTGGCCGCCCGACAACCACAATAGAAAACCGTATCTCTCCTTGTGCTGGCTTGCAGTAATCTCCTGAGGATGACGGCAGGCGACACCGCGAGCTCCCTCTTCTCCCGTGCGATCCGCTTGCGCATTAAAAGGGGGGCTCTTGAGCATCGCGACTCAGGAGCTCCTACTGGCTCTCCAGCCCTCACCCCCTGGCCTTGACCACTGCACGCGACCTGGCATACCAGCGGCGGCTGAGCTCGCTCGAGGGTCGGGACCTGAGGACGTAGAGTATGAAGGAGATCGTGGAGAAGAGGAGGAGGCTCGCATGGACCTGGCCTAGCTATGCATTAACATGGCGCATCGCAAGGAATCGACCCCAGAACGCCAAGATAAGTCTCGCGCTCAGATCGGCTAATCGTTGGAGCCTAGGGGTCATGCTCGCCGCAGTCCTGTTGCAGCAACGTCGCCTCCCTTTCTTACGTTACCACGGCTGCTTGAGCGCTAAAGGGGACCTCCTGAGCATCGCGCCTCAGGAGCTCTTACTGGACCTCGGGCCGCTCACCTCCTGGCCTTGACCACGGCACGCGACCTGGCATACCAGCGACGGCTGCAGCTTGCCTGGGGACCAGGACCTGTTAGCATAGCCATAGAGCAACGAGTAGTCGCGAGGTTGAAAAGGGGAGACCGAGCCTAAACAGAACATGCGTTCGCAAATTTTCATAACAAGGATAGTATCAACAAAAGACATTACAGACCCTTTACACGCCCCCATGGGGTACTTCTTGATTCCTCGCAGGGAACAAAAGACGAGAACAACAACAACAACAACAACAACAACAACAACAACAACAACAACAACAACAACAACAACAACAACAACAACAACAACAACAACAACAACAACAACAACAACAACAACAACAACAACAACAACAACAACAACAACAACAACAACAACAACAACAACAACAACAACAACAACAACAACAACAACAACAACAACAACAACAACAACAACAACAACAACAACAACAACAACAACAACAACAACAACAACAACAACAACAACAACAACAACAACAACAACAACAACAACAACAACAACAACAACAACAACAACAACAACAACAACAACAACAACAACAACAACAACAACAACAACAACAACAACAACAACAACAACAACAACAACAACAACAACAACAACAACAACAACAACAACAACAACAACAACAACAACAACAACAACAACAACAACAACAACAACAACAACAACAACAACAACAACAACAACAACAACAACAACAACAACAACAACAACAACAACAACAACAACAACAACAACAACAACAACAACAACAACAACAACAACAACAACAACAACAACAACAACAACAACAACAACAACAACAACAACAACAACAACAACAACAACAACAACAACAACAACAACAACAACAACAACAACAACAACAACAACAACAACAACAACAACAACAACAACAACAACAACAACCCTCCTCAAGTTGACAACTTAGCCCGCTTTCTGAGTTGCAGCCGCCAGTGTTTTCCAGTAGCACCGAGCCAATAATTGTGGATGATTGGCTACACAGGATTGGAAGGGAGTTGACCACCGCAGGTTGCACAGATGCGGAGAAGGTGCGTTTTTACCGACATCAATTTGGATGGACCAGCAGCCTCATGGTGGGAGAATTACACATTATCTTTTCCCATAGCCAATGTTACTTGGGATCAGTTTCAGCAAGCATTCCGCATAGCCCACGTCTCAATTGGAGCTATGAGCATGAAGAAGCGTGAGTTCCGCAACTTACGCCAAGGGAACCATACTGTGGGGCAGTACGTGGATGAGTTTAGCAAGTTATCTTGTTATGCCCCTGATGATGTGGCCATAGATGCCGCAAAGCAGGAGAAGTGTATGGAAGGGCTGAATGATGAGATGAGCATGCAGTTGATGGTGGCAACATTCAATAACTACCAGGAGTTGGTAGACAAGGCTCTTATGATTGAAGGGAAGCGACAGCAGTTGAGAGCCGCAAAGGAAGTATGGACAAGGAAGGTACAACTCAGGAGCTCAGCAGAAGCCGCGTTTAAACCTGAACTCGGGAGGACTTGTCCATAACCATGGAGGCCACACCCACAATGGAGGGAGTTCCCACAACCACAATGGCTCCAAGAACGGAAACGGGAACGGAGCAGGTAGTAATCACAACCGCTCCAACCCAGCCACACCCGCCAAGAAGGACCTATGTCACATTACTTGTTTCAAGTGCGGGAAGACTGAACACTACACCACTGAGTGCCCTGAAGCGAAGAATGGGAATGGCAATGGAAGCGCTGGGAAGAAGCCCAACCCTTTCAATAGGGGACAAGTGAACCACGTGAACGTGGAGGAGGTTGAGGAGCAGCCTGATGCAGTTATTGGTAAGTTTTTGGTTAAGTCGTTTACTGCAATCGTTCTTTTTGATACTGGTGCATCGCATTCATACATATCAAGGGGATTCGTGGATAAGTATAAACGTCCCACTAAGGTACTTAGGGCACCCATGTTAGTAAGTTCGCCAGGAGCGGAGTATATGGCAAGCCAAGGATGTTTTCAGATGCCATTGACTATTGGAAGCCATGTTTTCCCCTCAGACCTGATAATTTTGGAGTCACAAGGATTGGATGTGATACTAGGAATGGATTGGCTATGGATGTATGGAGGAAACATCGATTGCACAAGTAAGTCAATTTTTCTCACCACCCCGGAGGGAAAAAGGATCAAGTATATATCTAGGCATGCGCCTAGGAGGAGCCAAGTAAATTCCCTCACGGGAGTTGTTCAGGAGGAAGTGCCTGTAGTGAAGGATTTCCCAGATGTCTTTCCAGAGGAGTTACCCGCCATGCCACTAGACCGAGATATCGAGTTTTTGATAGAGCTGTTGCCAGGCACCGGGCCCATATCGAAGAGACCCTACCAGATGCCTGCAAACGATCTGGAGGAAATTAAGAAGCAGATTAAGGAGTTATTGGAGAAAGGTTATATTCGAAGGAGTTCATCACCATGGGGAGCCCCAGTGCTATTGGTTGAGAAGAAGGATGGATCATTAAGAATGGTTGTTGATTATCGGGAGTTGAATGAAGTGACGATCAAGAACAAGTACCCACTGCCGATGATCAATGATTTATTTGACCAGTTGACAGGAGCTAAAGTGTTTTCGAAGATCGTTCTGCGATCAGGATATAACTAGCTGAAGATTCAAGAGAATGATATACCTAAGACAGCATTCACCACAAGGTACGGGTTATATGAATATACGGTCATGCCTTTTGGACTGACTAACGCCCCTACCTATTTCATGAGTATGATGAACAAAGTGTTCATGGAGTTCCTGGATAAGTTCGTTGTGGTGTTCATTGATGATATCCTGGTATTCTCGAAGAACGAAGAGGAACACAAGGAGCATTTGTGTTTAGTTCTCGAAGCTCGAGAACACCAACTATATGCAAAGTTCAAGAAATGTGAGTTTTGGTTGAAGGAAGTTGGATTTCTTGGACATGTTATATCGGGAGAAGGTATAGCGATGGATCCCACCAAGGTTCGGTCAATCCTTTGAGTGGTTGGCACCCACCTCGATTGGAGAGATCCATGATTTCCTTGGACTCGCGGGATATTATCGGAGATTTATTGAGAATTTCTCTAAGATTGCAAAGCCTATGACGGCATTGTTGAAGAAGGACACTAAGTTCCATTGGACTGAAGAATGTGAAGCAAGTTTTCAGGAGTTGAAGAAACGTTTGACTACAGCCCCAGTGCTAATTATGCCGGATATACGCAAGGACTTCCAAGTGTATTGTGATGCTTCACGCTTAGGACTTGGAGGAGTACTGATGCAAGACAGAAAAGTGGTTTTGTATGCCTCACGACAACTGAAACCGCATGAGTTAAATTATGCCACACATGATTTGGAGTTAGCAGCTGTGGTGCACGCGCTCAAGACTTGGAGACATTTTCTCATTGGAAACCGTTGCGATGAATACACAGTCCACAAGAGTTTGAAGTACATCTTCACACAGAAGGAGCTTAACCTCAGGCAGAGGAGATGGTTGGAGCTTATAAAGGATTATGACATGAAGCTGCATTATCATCCAGGAAAGGCCAATGTTGTAGCAGACGCTTTGCGCCGTAAGAGTTACGTTAACACCCTCGTAAGCGGAGGGATGCCTAAGGAGTTAGCCGAGGGTCTTAGGGAACTTCGATTGGAGATAGTTCCTAAAGGGTTTTTGGCAACATTGGAGGTTCAGTCGACACTATTGGAAAAGATTCGAGAAGCTCAGAAGGATGACAAAGAGATCACTGAGGTAAAGGAGAAGATGAGTGAAGGGAAAGCCAAAGGGTTTCGTGAGGATGAGCACGACACCTTGTGGTTTGAGGACCGCATATATGTGCCCAATAATGCAGAGATCAGGAAGTTGATACTACAGGAAGCTCATGACTCGCAAAACTCGATACACCCCGGAAACACTAAGATGTATTTGGATTTGAAGGAGCATTTCTGGTGGACTGGTATGAAGAAGGATATTGCCGAGTATGTAGCCGTGTGTGATGTATGCCAGGGAGTGAAGGCAGAACATCAAAAGCCAGCAGGATTGCTACAGCCTATGCCGATACCCGAATGGAAGTGGGATAAGCTTGGCATGGATTTTATCCCCGGATTTCCCAGGACCAAATCAGGATATGATTCTATATAGGTAGTAGTTGATAGCTTGACCAAAGTGGCTCACTTTATTCCAGTGAAGACCACGTATACAAGTGCGAAGTTGGCCAAGATATGCATGACCATGATCGTATGTCTGCATGGAATTTCGAGGACCATCGTATCAGATAGAGGAACACAGTTTACCTCAAAGTTTTGGCACCAGCTGCACCAGACCTTGGGTACCAGGCTGGAGTTCAGTACAACTTTTCACCCGCAGACAGATGGACAGACCGAGAGAGTCAATCAGATTCTGGAGGACATGTTGAGAGCTTGTGCGCTGGATTATGGATCTAGTTGGGATGACAATTTACCCTACGTGGAGTTCTCATACAACAATAGCTACCAGGCCAGTTTGAAGATGGAACCGTTCGAAGCCCTGTATGGAAGGAGATGTCGAACACCGTTGATGTGGGATGAAGTTGGAGACCGCCAGTTGTTTGGACTGGATTTGATTAAAGAATCCAAAGAGAAGGTTAAGCTAATTCGAGATAGACTGAAGGTAGCTCAGTCCCGACAGAAGAGTTATGCAGATTCAAAATGCAAGGAGGTAGTCTATGAAATCGGAGACAGAGCGTATCTGCGAGTATCACCTCTTCGAGGAGTTAAACGTTTTGGTGTTAAGGGAAAGTTAGCCCAGAGATTTGTGGATCGTACCGTGTTTTGGAACGCATGGGAGAAGTTGCCTACAAGTTGGAGTTACCCGAAGGACTGTCGGGAGTACATGATGTGTTTCATGTTTCCCAGTTGAACAAGTGTCATGAAGAGATGGCCGAGATTCCTCTAAGAGATACAGTGCCCCTGGAAGCAATTCAGTTGGACAGTGATTTGACATATGAGGAGACGCCTGTCAAGATTTTAGAGTTTGCTAGCCGAGTTACTCATGACAAGGTTATCAAGTTTTGCAAAGTTCAATTGGAGCCACCATACCGAGGATGAAGCCACACAGGAGCGAGAGGACGATCTTCGCAAAGACCACCCACACGTATTTTCTAGCCAACCCAAATCTCGAGGGCGAGATTCATCTTAAGGGGGGTAGGTTTGTAACATCCCAAATTTTAAATTTGGAATGTTATACATAGGTCATTCATGCACAGCATATTTTATTTGCATTTCGTTTCGCGATCCTCGAAATTTTAAGCAACTCAAGGACCCTCGGAGAGGGTTGGGGATTTCACGGTTTTCATATTTGAATTTTATCAAATATCGAAACTAGGATCATTTGTTTTATTATTTTTCTCTCCGAAAATATTTCATATAAAAATATAAGAGAGGAGATAATATGAATTCTCCAAAATAAATGAAATATTGGAGGAAAAATATTAAAATCAAATAATTAATTTTATTGGGATTTTAATTGGTATTTTATTTGAACTAGAAAAAATATGCATTTTTCAAAATTGCATTTTTAGGCCAGAAAAATGTTCACCCTGTTCTAAATATTTTATTTAGACGGTGAAAATTTGTTTTGGTATTTTTAAATTTTTATTTATTTTTCTAGGATTTATTTTCGGCGGAACGTGTTTTTTTAAAGAAGGCCCCGCCGGACCCGAACTGGGTCGTGGCCAAGCTGGCCCAGCCAGCCCTACGCCGCCGTCATCTCCGAGCCGGACTCCTCGAGGGAATCCGACCCGTCGCCGCCGCCATGGCCTCGCCCCTCCCGCAAGCCGCCTCCCCTCCCCCTTTAAAAGCCGAACCCGGGGCCCCCTTGGAGCCCCAAGTAGCCGCCGTCGCCAGCCGCCAACCTTGCCAGATTGCCTGCCGCTTCACGCCGCTTTGTCTTCTTGTCGCCCGAGCATTGCCGCCCTCCGCCGTCCCGCAACACACCCCGCCGTCGCCCGCGCCGCAGCCATGCTCGCCGGAAGCCGCCGGAGCCGCGCCGGAGTTCGCATCTCGCCGTCCAGTTTTTTTAGGTTTAGGTAAAAACCGTCGGTTTTTTTAAAACCCTAGTTTGGTTTCTTCGGTTCGCCGTTTTTTCTCGGTTTAGTTTATTTAGCGGACGTTCGTCTGTACGTTCATTTTAACGAACGGTTTTCGCACGTTAGTCACAGACAGCGAATGTTCGTTCGTTAGCATGTTCGTCAGTTTTCTTTTTCTCGGGTTTTTCGCGATTATTCTCGATTGTGATTTCTGATCCGATTTTGGTTTTAGTTTATCTTTTCGCTCGTTTATCGGAATCAGGCGATTCAAGCGCCTAGATCTTCGTCTCGAAACCCTGTTTCTGTTTAACCAACTTGAACAAGATTTTAGTACTATAAAATTTGATTTTAGATCAGATTAGTAATCGGATCTTGTTTCTTTCGCAGTTTGAGTTTCGTTGCTTCGTTTGATTTGATTCTTTTTGCAAACCGGAGTTCTTAAGTTGAACTTTCTGGTTAGATATTCTTATTTGAGTTTTACCCGTGCTTCTATGATTGATTGCTTATGTATGCTATTGTTTTTTTGCGATAGAATTCCCGAAGTGCGAAGCGTGCTACTACGAGTCCCTAGGTTTTGCGGATCGTCAGCAAGGCAAGTAACACATTGATCATATCCCTTTATTACCCAGTTTTTGTGCATTAGTTCCAATCCTCAAACACTGCATGATTAGGATGTGATTAACTTGTGGGTTGGGAAGTAGTTGATGAGGTAGAACCTATTACCTGTATTCATATCAAACCCATGGGAGTTACTTCTGCGTTATGCTTATATTGCCATGCTATGCTCGTAGACGTGGATTGGGTTTGAGTGTATCCATGACAGATGTGAGAGTGTTAGTTAATGGTTCAACTCAAGCTGGAAACTTTAATACACATCTGGGTGGATTGCTTGTTTGGGCACCTGGAGAATCCAGTGTTGTCCTAGGATATCTCGGAGTACCCGTATGATCATCCTACGGTCCGCCACCCAGGCTCAAAGGGATCTTAAGATTATTCATGCTAGAAACTTCTGTGTGGAGCCACAAGCCATTATGGGCTCTGGCATAGTTGAGTATGTTGCATGACCTCTTTCAGTGGTGGGCTAGCAGATGTAGGGGAAAGTAGGTGTAACTATCCACCCAGAGTAAAGTGTTAGTGCTTACGAAAAGGCGTGTCTCGGTCATCCGTTTCTCAAACACCATGTAGTCACGAGAAATCCAATGGAGGAGATCGAGTCTTGTGGGGAAAAGTGTGCAAACCTCTGCAGAGTGTACAATCTAATCATGGTTAGCCGTGTCCCCGGTTATGGACATCTTGAGTATCTAGTACTTGGATTTTCCTATTGTATCTCATCACTCTAATTTAATTTCTTTGGGTTGATAATTACTCTTAATTGGGATTGAGTTGGAGAAACCTTCTCAATGATGTTTCAACTACCATGATAGTTAAATAAAACTTTATTCCTTTGATGTAGGGAAAAATTGGCTTTTCGCAAAAACAATATAACCTTAGAGCCTCCACCAGCCATATATGCATGTAGTGATAGCAGTTATCTGTTCATTGCTCTACTGTGTTATATTGCCAGCATATTCCATGTGCTGACCCGTTTTTGGGCTGCAACATATCACGTTGCAGACTTTTCAGACGAAGAGTAAGGTTCGCTAGGTCGTTGCCGTGCAGCTCAGCTATGCCGTTGGAGCTGTTGGACTCACTTTATCTTCCAAGCCTTCTGCTGTTATCGTATTAGATGGCCTTAAGCCATATTTGTTGTAATAAGTTCTCTTTGGAGACATTCAATGTAATAAGTGTGTGATTGCTACTCTCTTATAAATCCTTCGAGTACTGTGTGTGTTAGCATTACCGATCCAGTGATGACACTGAAGCACAAAGACTTGACCGTTTCAGGTCGGGTCGCTATAGAGAGAGGGGTGGGGCGCGGGCGCCAGCCCTATTTCACTTAGGACACAGCTCTTTGCCATCTCCTAGCAGATGGCAAAGTGCCTACCTGTGGGGTGGGGCCGGGGGGAAACAACCATTAAAACGGCCACTTCCTTTGCCGTCTACTAGCTGACGGCAAAGAAAGTGGTCGTTAGATCGTTCTCGTTAGTTTGCCACCCACCCTCTTTGCCGTCTGCTAGCAGACAGAAAAGCTTCTATGCCATCAGCTAGCAGACGGCAAAGAGCAGGGTGACGGCAAACACCCCCTTTGCTGTCCACTCTTTCTTTGCTGTCAGCTTTGTTTAAGCTGAGGGCAAAGACCTTCTTTGCCGTCAGCTAGTAGAGGGCAAAGAGCTAGCTGACGACAAAGATCCTGATTCCAGTAGTGATATGGTGTTATTTTAGTACGAACTCTTGGATAGATCGATTGGAAAGAATAGCTTGGTGTTATTTTAGTACGAACTCTAGGATAGATTGATTGGAAAGAATAGCTTTGAGGTGGTTTCGTACCCTACAAACAATTTCTTCTTATGTTCTCCGCTAGATAAGTACTTTGGAGTGATTCTTCATTGCACGTTGAGGGATGGTTATATGATCCATTTATATTAGCATTGTTGAGATATTGCACTAGTGAAAGTACAGACCCTAGGCCTCATTTTTAAGCATTGAAATACCATTTGTGCTCACTTTTACTACTTGCTACCTTGCTGTTTTTTATTGTTTCTATTAAAAAACCAATATATACTATACTTACTACACTTGTTGTAGCGACCCGACCTCAGATGGTCAAGTCTCTGTGTTTCAGTTGTCATCCACGGATCGATGTCTTGACACACACAGTACTCGAAGGGTTTATAACAGAGTAGCAATCACACACTTATTACATCGAAAGTCTCAAAAGACAACTTATTACAATAATATGGCTTAAGGCCATCTAATGCGATAACAACGGAAGGCTTGGAAGATAAAGTGAGTCCATCAACTCCAACGGCATAACTGAGCTCCACGGCAACGACCTCACGATCCTTACTCCTCGTCTGAAAAGTCTGCAACATAATACGTTGCAGCCCGACAACGGGTCAAAGACATGGAATATCTTTGGCAATATAACACAGTAGAGCAAGAACAGAATAATGCTATCACTACATGCATATTTGGCTGGTGGAAATCTCTATGGTTATGTTTTTGCGAAAAGCCAATTTTTCCCTACAACAAAGGAATAAATTTTAATTTAACTATCATGGTGGTTGAAACATCATTGAGAAGGTATAACCCCAACTCAATCCCAATTAAAATAGTTAACATCCCAACAATATTAATATAAGAGTGATGAGATACATGTGAATACTCAGGTACTAAATACTCAGAATTGTCCATAACCAGGGACACGGCTAACCATGATTAGATTGTACACTCTGCAGAGGTTTGCGCACTTTTCCCCACAAGACTCGATCGCCTCCATTGATTTCTCGCACTACATGGTGTTTGAGAAACGGATGACCGAGACATAGTCTTTCAGAAACATTAACTCTCTACTCCGGGTAGACCATACCAAACCTACAAAACCCACTACCTGGTGATCTACCTCTTCAAGAGCTTCACATAACTTACTCAACTATGCTAGAGCCCATAATAGCTTGTGGTTGCACGGAAGTTTCTAGCATGAATAGTCTCGGTTCCCTTTGAGCACAGGTGGCGGTCCATAGGAAGATCACCACGGGTACCCCGGGATTTCCAAAAGTAAAAGCAGGCGACCTTTGGGTTCCCCAGGTGCCTCAATCCACCTAGATGTGTATTAAAGTTGCCACCTTAAAGTAAACCATTAATTAACAATCTCACATCTGTCATGGATGCACTCAAACCCAATCCACGTCTACGAGCATAGCATAGCAATAATAGCAACACGTAGAAGTAACTCCCAAGGGTTTGATAGTAACAGGGCAATAGGTTCTACCTCAACAAATACTTCCCAACCCACAAATTGATGACATCCTAATCATGCAATGTTTGTGGATTGAAACTAATGCATAAAAATTGGGTATGAAAAGAGTATGATCAATGTGTTACTTGCCTTGCTGACGATCCGTGAATCCTAGAGACTCGTAGTAACACGCTTCGCACTCCGGGAATTCTATCGCAAGCAAACAATAACATACATAAGCAACAAGCAAAGATGCACATGTAAAACTCAACTAAAAGAGGTTGACGAGAAAGTTCAACTTAAGAACTCCGGTTCGCAAAAATAATCAAACTAAACGAAGCAACAAAACTCAAACGGCAAAAGAAATAAGATCCGTTTACTAATCTGAACTAAGGTCAAATTTTACAGAGGTAAAAACTTGTTTGAGTTGATTATTCAGAAAGAGGGTTTTGATACGAAACTCTAGGCGCTTGAATCGCCTGATTCCGATAAACGAGCGAAAAGTTATCCTAGATTGAAAATCGGATCAGAAATCGCGATCAGAAAAATCAGGGAATAAAATCCGGGAAAAGAAAAGCGACGAACAGCTTAACGAACGAACGTTCGTTATCTGAACCTAAATGAAGAACGCGTTCGTTAAAACAAACGAACGAGCGAACACTCGCTAAATAAATAAACCGGAGAAAAACCGATGTATTTGGAAAACGAAAACTAGGGTTTCGGAAAAAATAAACCGGACGGTTTTAAAAAAAACCGGCGGTCTCGGATCCGGCGGATACCTCCGGCGAGAGGTCCGGCGAGGCGGGGCTCAAGTGAAGGCGGGTGGCGTGGCGGGGCTCGGTGATGGGAGGCGGCACAAGCGAGGCACGGTGACTCCCGGGCGGGCGGGTTCGGCTCGGGTCAGACTCCGGCGGTGGTGGTGGTGGTGGTGGTGGCTGTATTTAAGAGGGGGGGGTGGCTTGGGCGAGGGGGCGCCCGGGAAGGAGTCCGGCTCGGACTCTCCTCGGCGTCCGTGGTTACAGATGTGTGTGAAGCGTGGCGGGCGAACAGGCCACTGGCTTGGGCCTTGGGCCCAGTCGAGGAGTTTTTTTAAAAAAAATTGGTTCCGCCGACAGAAAAATTCCTATAAAATAAAATAAAAATCTAAAAATGCCAAAACAAATTTTCACCGTCTAAATGAAATATTTAGAACGAGATGAACATTTTCTTGGTCCTAAATTGCAATTTTTAAAACGTGCATTTTTTTCTAACGCAAATAAAACCCAAATAAAATCAAATAAAATCCAAATAATGATTTTAGCATTTTCCTCCAATATTTCACTGTTTTGGAGAAGTCATATTATCTCCCCTCCTTTATTTTTATTATGAAATATTTTTCCGGAGAGAAAAATAATTAAAACAAAAAATCCTCGTTCTGAGTATTTGATAAAAATCAAATATGAAAACCGGAAAATCCCCAACTCTCTCCGAGTGTCCTTGAGTTCCTTAGGATTTCGAGGATTGCGGAGCGAAGATGCAATAAATATGATATGCATGGATGACCTATGTATAACATTCCAAATTGAAAATTTGGGATGTTACAAACCTACCCCCCTTAAGATGAATCTCGTCCTCGAGATTCGGGTTGGCTAGAAAATAGGTGCGGGTGGTCCTTGCGGATATCCTCTTTTCGTTTCCAGGTGGCTTCTTCCTCGGTATGGTGGCTCCACTGAACCTTGCAAAACTTGATAACCTTGCTGCGCGTGACTCGGCTGTCAAAGTCAAGAATCTTTACTGGCTTCTCTTCATAGGTCAAACTGAATCGCCTCCAGGGGCACTGTATCTCTTAACGGTATATCTTAACGGTATATCTGCCATCTCAGCATGACACTTCTTCAACTGTGATACGTGGAACACATCGTGAACTCCTGACAATCCTTCAGGTAACTCCAGCTTGTAGGCGACTTCTCCCATCCGTTCCAAAACACAGTATAGTCCTACAAATCTTGGGGCTAATTTTCCCTTAACTCCAAAATGTTTCATTCCTCGCAAGGGTGATACTCGCAGATAGGCTCTGTCTCCAATTTCATAGGTTAGTTCCTTGCGTTTTGAGTCTGCATAACTCTTCTGCCTGGACTGAGCAATCTTCAGTCTGTCATGGATCAGTTTAACCTTCTCCTCCGACTCTTTGATCAAGTCTGGTCCAAACAACTGACGGTCTCCTACCTCGTCCCACATCAGGGGTGTTCTACATCTGTGTCCATACAGAGCTTCTAACGGTGCCATCTTCAAACTAGCTTGGTAGCTATTTTTGTATGAGAACTCTACGTAAGGCAAATTGTCATCCCAACTAGACCCATAGTCTAGCGCACAGGCTCTCAACATGTCCTCCAAAATCTAGTTGACTCTCTCTGTCTGTCCATCTGTCTGTGGGTGGAATACTGTACTGAACTCCAATCTTGTCCCCAAAGTCTGGTGTAGCTGATGCCAAAACTTTGAAGTAAACTGTGTTCCTCTATCTGATACGATGGTCCTCGGAACTCCATGCAAACATACGATCCTGGACATATATATCTTGGCTAACTTCGCACTTGTATACGTGGTTTTCCTTTGGGATGAAGTGAGACACTTTGGTCAAGCGATCTACTACTACCCATATTGAGTCATATCCTGCTTTGGTTCTGGGCAATCCGGTGATAAAATCCATGCCAAGTTTATCCCACTTCCATTCGGGTATCGGCATAGGCTGTAATAGTCCTGCTGGCTTCTGATGCTCTGCCTTCACTCTCTGACATACATCACATACGGCTACATACTCGGCAATATCCTTCTTCATACCTGTCCACGGAAATGCTCTTTCAAATCCAAATACATCTTGGTGTTTTACGGGGTGTATCGAGTATGGTGAGTCATGGGCCTCCTGAAGTATTAACTTTCTGATCTCTGGGTCATTGGGCACATAAACTCGGTCCTCAAACCATAAGGTATCATGCTCATCCTCGCGAAATCCTTTGGCCTTTCCTTTGCTCATCTTCTCTTTTATCTCAGCAATCTCCTTGTCTTCCTTATGAGCTTCTCGAATCTTGTCCAACAATGTTGACTGAACTTCCATTGTCGCAACGAAACCTCTTGGAACAATCTCCAACCGAAGTTCCATGATATCCTCAGCTAACTCCTTCGGCGATCCCTTACTTTCAAGGATATTAGCGTAACTTTTCCGGCTCAAAGCATCTGCTACGACATTGGCCTTTCCTGGATGATAATGCAGCTTCATATCGTAATCCTTTATAAGCTCCAGCCATCTCCTTTGTCTAAGGTTCAACTCCTTCTGGGTGAAAATGTACTTCAAACTCTTATGATCCGTGTACACATCACAACGATTTCCAATAAGATAATGTCTCCAAGTCTTCAATGCATGCACTACGACTGCTAGCTCCAAATCATGCGTGGCATAGTTCAACTCATGGGGCTTCAGTTGTCGTGAGGCATACGATACAACCTTTCCGTCCTGCATAAGCGCACATCCAAGTCCCAAGCGTGAGGCGTCACAATACACTTGAAACTCCTTATGTATATCTGGCAGTGTTAATACTGGGGCTATAGCCAATTGTTTCTACAACTCCTGAAAACTTGCCTCACAATCTTCTGTCCATTTAAACTTAGTATCCTTCTTCAGCAATTCAGTCATTGGCTTAGCAATCTTGGAAAAAAATTCAATGAATCTCCGATAGTATCCTGCGAGTCCAAGGAAACTGCGGATCTCGCTAACTGAAGTGGGTGCCAACCATTCAGTGACTGACTGAACCTTACTGGGATCCACTGCTATACCCTCTCCTGATATAACATGCCCAAGAAATCCAACTTCCTTCAACCAAAACTCGCACTTGCTGAATTTAGCGTATAACTGGTGTTCCCTGAGTTTCTCGAGAACTAAATGCAAATGTTCCTTGTGCTCCTCTTCGTTCTTCGAGTATACCATAATATCATCAATAAACACGACGAACTTGTCCAAATACTCCATGAACACCTTGTTCATCATACTCATGAAATAGGCAGGGGCGTTAGTCAGTCCAAACGACATGACCGTATACTCGTATAATCCATACCGCATGGTGAACGTTGTCTTTGGTATATCCTTCTCTCGAATCTTCAACTGATGGTATCCTGACCGTACATCAATCTTCGAAAACACCTTAGCTCCTTGCAACTAATCAAACAGATCATTGATCATCGGTAATGGATACTTGTTATTTATCATTACTTCATTCAAGGCTCGGTAATCAACGACCATCCTCAGGGATTTATCCTTCTTCTCGACCAAAAGTACTGGTGCTCCCCAAGGTGATGAACTCCTGCGAATATAACCTTTCTCCAATAACTCCTTGGTCTGTTTCTTAATTTCCTCCATATCATTTGCGGGCATCCGATAGGGTCTCTTGGATATTGGCCCTGTACCTGAAATAGCTCTATCAAAAACTCGATGTCTCGATCCGGTGGCATGCCTGGTAATTCCTTTGGGAAAAGTAGCCGTGTAATTCTCCCACCATGCGGCTGCTGGTCCATCCAATTGATGTGCGGCAAAGCGCACCCTCTCAGCATCCGTGCATCCTGCGGTGGTTAACTCCCTTCCAATACGGCATAGCCAATCATCAGCAACTATTGGCTTGGTGCTACTGGAAAACACCGGTGGTTGTAACCTCAGAAAACAGGCTAAATTGTCCACTGGTGGGGAGTTGTTGTTGTTGCCCTGGTTCTGAACTAGCAATTGCATCAAGGCATTCTGCTGCTGGATCAGCTGGGTGAGCTCCGGTGGGAAAGCAAAACCGGTGTCACGTCTCGGAGGCATCTGATGGGTTTAGAGGGAAGATATTAGAATAGAAAGAGGTCTAGGGAGAGAACACTACCCATATGCATATGAGGAAAACACAAACATTTCACCCAATCAATCAAGCAAGGGCATACAAACGGTCCAGAACTATCGCAAAAGTGCTCAACTACTATTAGATACATGGGGGAAATACTACTAATATATGGTGGTCATCTAGAAATTTTGATCGGTGGAAGACTCCATGATGTCCGCTCCAGCTTCGTCTTCGTAGTCATCATCACTAGGATCGGAATCGATTCGTCGATGATGATGTAGTTGTCCGCACAAGTGGGATCTTCGTCTTCTTCTTCCGGTGCTGGTCCTCCCATGAATACTCCCATCTTCTTGACCAGGTCGTCGTTCTTCTCTAATAGTGTCTTGATTTCCTCCTCGTATCCATCGCGTGTAAACTTGAGTTCTTCCTCCAGTTCGATAATCCTGGTCTTTTCCTTCTTCAATTCCATCATATCTGCGCACATCTGGTTCTCCTGGCGTCGAATGTGTTGGTTTAGCTCCTGGATGAAAGCTGCAATGGATCTGTCCTTCTTGGTGCTGATTACTTCCCATTGCTCGTCTCGACGCCCACATATTTGGTATATGGTGTCTTTAAGCTCCCTGTTGTAGACTTCTCCAATACGTCCCATGGAAATGTGAGCTGCCGACTCCAGGTGGGTGCTTCGAAAGAAAACTCTATGGGCCTAGTAGTTGGCGAGAATGTCCTTCCTAGAACTTGTACTTGAATCATCCAGCGCTCCTCTTCTGGTAAGGTGGTGTCGTACATTCCGGTGAAGCTTGGTATACCAATGTTCAAGTACCTAGTGACTTCCTTCAAGTGGCGTCCAAAAGGTGTGTCTTCATCGGGTTGTGCAAACTTGTTCTTCATCTCCGCCATACGAAAGAGTAGAAAAATGGAGAGGAGTCAGAAATGAGTAGATAAGAGTGACCTAGGGTTTATCTTAATGGTCATGTCCTACACTCAGCATGTGCTCTGATACCATCTTGTAGCGACCCGACCTCAGATGGTCAAGTCTCGTGTTTGATGTCATCCTGGATCGATGTCTTTGACACACAGTACTCGAAGGGTTTATAACAGAGTAGCAATCACACACTTATTACATTGAAAGTCTCAAAAGAGAACTTATTACAATAATATGGCTTAAGGCCATCTAATGCGATAACATTGGAAGGCTTGGAAGATAAAGTGAGTCCATCAACTCCAGCGGCATAGCTGAGCTGCATGGCAACGACCTAACAATCCTTACACCTCGTCTGAAAAGTCTGCAACATAATACGTTGCAGCCCGAGAACGGGTCAGCACATGGAATATCCTGGCAATATAACACAGTAGAGCAAGAACAGAATAATGCTATCACTACATGCATATTTGGCTGGTGAAAAGCTCTATGGTTATGTTTTTGCGAAAAGCCAATTTTTCCCTACAACAAAGGAATATATTTTAATTTAACAATCATGGTGGTTGAAACATCATTGAGAAGGTATAACCCCAACTCAATCCCAATTAAAGTAGTTAACATCCCAACAATAATAATTTAAGAGTGATGAGATACATGTGAATACTCAGGTACTAGATACTCGAAATTGTCCATAGCAGGGACACGGCTAACCATGATTAGATTGTACACTCTGCAGAGGTTTGCACTTTTCCCCACAAGACTCGATCGCCTCCGCTTGATTTCTCGCACTACATGGTGTTTGAGAAGCGGATGACCGAGACATAGTCTTTCGTAAGCGTTAACTCTCTACTCAGGGTAGACCATACCAAACCTACAAAACCCACTACCTGCTGATCTACCTCTTCAAGAGCTTCACGTAACTTACTCAACTATGCAAGAGCCCATAATAGCTTATGGCTGCACACGGAAGTTTCTAGCATGAATAATCTCAGTTCCCTTTGAGCCTGGGTGGCGGTCCATAGGAAGATCACATGGGTACCCCGGGATTTCCAAAAGTAAAACAGACAACACTGGGTTCCCCAGGTGCCTCAATCCACCCAGATGTGTATTAAAGTTGCCACCTTAAAGTAAACCATTAATTAACAATCTCACATTTGTCATGGATGCACTCAAACCCAATCCACGTCTACGAGCATAGCATAGCAATAATAGCAACACATAGAAGTAACTCCCAAGGTTTGATAGTAACAGGGCAATAGGTTCTACCTCAACTACTACTTCCAAACCCACAAATTAATGACATCCTAATCATGCAATGTTTGAGGATTGAAACTAATGCATAAAAACTGGGTATGAAAAGAGTATGATCAATGTGTTACTTGGCTTGACGATCCATGAATCCTAGAGACTCGTAGTAACACGCTTCACATTCCGGGAATTCTATCGCAAGCAAACAATAACATACATAAGCAACAAGCAAAGATGCACATGTAAAACTCAACTAAAAGAGGTTGACCAGAAAGTTCAACTTAAGAACTCCGGTTCGCAAAAAGAATCAAACCAAACGAAGCAACAAAACTCAAACGGCGAAAGAAATAAGATTCGTTTACTAATGTGAACTAAGGTCAAATTTTATAGAGTAAAAACTTGTTTGAGTTGATTATTCGGAAAGAGGGTTTCGAGACGAAACTCTAGGCGCTTGAATCGCCTGATTCCGATAAACGAGCGAAAAGTTATACTAGATCGAAAATCGGATCAGAAATCGCGATCAGAAAAATCGCGGAATAAAATCCGGGAAAAGAAAAGCGACGAACAGCTTAACGATCGAACGTTCGTTATCTGAACCTAAACGAAGAACGCGTTCGTTAAAACGAACGAATGAGCGAACGCTCGCTAAATAAATAAACCGGAGAAAAACCGATCTATTTAAAAAACGAAAACTAGGGTTTCGGAAAAAAAATATACCGGACGGTTTTTTTAAAAAAACCGGCGGTCTCGGATCCGGCGGATACCTCCGTGAGAGGTCCGTGGCGAGGCTCCCGTGAGCGAGGTGGCGTGGGGCGGCGGGGCTCGGCGACGGGAGGCGGCGGCGGCGGGGTCGGCTCGGGCTCGGCTCGGGTCGGGCTCCGGTGGTGGTGGTGGTGGGTGGTGGTGGCGGCGGTATTTAAGAGAGGGAGGCGGCGGCGAACGGGCCGGCCTGCTCGGCTGGGCCTTGGGCCCAGTCGGCCGCGAGGAGTTTTTTTTTAAATTGGTTCCACCGATAGAAAAATTCCTATAAATTAAAATAAAATCTAAAAATGCGAAAACAAATTTTCACCGTCTAAATGAAATATTAGAACGAGATGAACATTTTGTTGGCCCTAAAATGCAATTTTTAAAACGTGCAATTTTTTTCTAACGCAAATAAAACCCAAATAAAATCAAATAAAATCCAAATAATGATTTTAGCATTTTTCCTCCAATATTTCACTGTTTTGGAGAAGTCATATTATCTCCCCTCATTTATTTTTAATATGGAATATTTTTCCGGAGAGAAAAATAATTAAAACCAAAAATCCTCGTTCTCAGTATTTGATAAAAATCAAATATGAAAACCGGAAAATCCCCAACTCTCTCCGAGGGTCCTTGAGTTGCTTAGGATTTCGAGGATTGCGGAGCGAAGATGCAATAAATATGATATGCATGGATGACCTATGTATAACATTCCATATTGAAAATTAGGGATGTTACACTTGTTTCACCATCTCTTCGCCGAACTAGTGCACCTATACAAATTACCATTGTATTTGGTGTGTTGTGGACACAAGAGACTCTTTGTTATTTGGTTGCTGGGTTGTTTGAGAGAGACCATCTTCATCCTATGCCTCCTACGAATTGATAAACCTTAGGTCATCCACTTGAGGGAAAATTGCTACTATCCTACAAAACTCTGCGCTTGGAGGCACAACACGAGTCTACATGAATAAAGTTGCGTAGTATACATCAAGCTCTTTTCTGGCGCCATTGCCGAGGAGGTGAGTGCTTGAATGTATTTCTTTAGATCTTGCAATTTAATCTTTTAGTTTATTTTTTTATCACTAGTTTGGTTTATAAAATAAAACTACAAAAAATGGAATTGAGGTTGCATCATATTATTCATGTTTATAATGTCTTTCGTGAAAATGATGGAAAGCAAAATTGTGCTCAGTTGATAGAAGAATAATTCTATAAAATGTTTGACAAAAAATCTTTGACTGATGAGCATGATTGCAAAGTTGTTGGTATGAACTATTTGAATATCCATGATGCTAACGATATGCAAAGCCATAAGCTTGGGGATGCTATGTTTGATGAAGATGATATTTTTTGTCACCCATGTTTTGATGAGAAAATTTATTATGATGATTGCATGCCTCCTATTTATGATGATTATATTTATTAAAGTGGATTTGGAGAGGTCATGACTTTATTTAATGATGAATCCACTATTTGGGAAGAGGTTTCAATTGATTATTATGAGAACAAAGTTGATATCTATGATGATTATTGTGATGTCACTTATGATATAAAGAATAATGATAGCCATGAAACATTTCATCATCATTTTTATGCTCAAATTGATTATGTCAATCAAGTATCTCATGATAGCTATTTTGTTGAGTTTGCTACACCACTATTCATGAGAATAAATTTGCTTATGTGGAGTGTAATAACATTTCTATGCTTGTGGATCATGAAAAGAATGGTTTATGTGATGGATATATTGTTGAATTCATTCATGATGCTACTGAAAATTATTATGAGAGAGGAACATATGCTTGTAGGCTTCTCACTAACATCAAGTTTCCTTTCTATGTGTTGAAAGTTTTGAAGTTGCACTTGTTTTGCCTTCGTATGCTAGTTGATCCTTCCTGTCATAAATTATTTCATCACAAAATCCCTATGCATAGGAAGTGGGTTAGGCTTAAATGTGCTTGCCATGTGTTTCATGATGCTCTGGTTGTGTTTCAATTCTTATCTTTTATGTGAGCATCATTGAAATCATCATGCCAAGCTAAAAGGCATTAAAGAAAAGCGCTTGTTGGGAGGCAACCCAATATCTTTACCTACTATTTTTGTGTGTTCACATGATTAAGCTACTGTAGTAATAATGTTTTATAGCTTTTGTTTCAATAAGATTCCAAGTGAAGCCTTTGGGATAGTGTGGATGATAGTTGATTTGATTCTGTGCAAAAAGTGAAATTTTTGCGCCCAGCAACAGAATTGATCTGCTCCGCTGGAACATGATAAATTATTGATTTTTTTTACAGATGATTGATATAAAAATATCCCACTTTCTCCTAATTTTTCAGAATTTTTGGAGTAGCAGAAGTATGGTAGTTGTCCAGATCATTACAAACTGTTCTGTTTTTAACAGATTCTGTTTTCAATGCATAGTTTGCTTGTTTTAGTGTATCCATAGCTTATATTAAGTGATATAAATTGTTGAAATGATAATTTATAGGAGGAATTGTGTAATAAAAATTATAAATCTTGTCTTTGACAGTACCAAAAGTGAATGGTTTGCTCTTTATCATACTAACCTATCTCACGAAGTTCTGTTAAGTTTTGTGTGATTGACGTTTTCAAGTTTTGGGTGAGATATCGATAAGAGGAGAATAAGGTGTGAAAAGACCCTAAGCTTGGGGATGCCCAAGGCACCCCAAGGTAATATTGAAGGAAGATCCAAGCAACTAAGCTTGGGGATGCCTCAGAAGGCATCCCCTCTTCCGTCTCCAATATTATCGGTAACCTTACCCGAGGCTATATTTTCATTAGTCACTTGATATGTCTTTTGATTTGAGCGTCATTTAATTTATTAGTATTTGCTTGATGCTATTTCTAATAATGTTTTGTATCTTTTATTTCAATAAAAAGTCAAGTATATCTTTTATCATGCTTATTTTGCAAGCCTACATGTTGTTTTTTAAAAACAGAAACTTTATTGTCATGGTCTGAATTCTTCTGGGAAGTCAGAATGTGATAAAATCTTGAAGTTTCTACACAATATTATATGATAGTTTTTCTATACTGTGGTAAATTTTTAGAATTTTTGGAGTTAAAGAAGTATGGATCTTCTTGCATTCTTCTGATTTGTCTGTTTTACATGATTGCTTTGTTATGTTTGTATTGTTTGCATATGTTTGCTTGTTTAATGATTCTATTTGAGGATTGGACTATTAAATATGCAGAGGCACTTAGTATACAATATTAAATAATAATTTTAGTGATTTTCTACAGTGGAGAATGATAAGGTTTTTGCATTGATTTGTACTAACTTATCTCACGAGTTCTTGTTGAGTTTCGTGTGGATGAAGTTTTTGAGATTTAGGAAAACCGTGATATGAGAGGAATTAAGGACACACAAAAGCTCAAGCTTGGGGATGCCCAAGGCATCCCAAGATAATATTTCAAGAAGTCTCAAGCATCTAAGCTTCGGGATGCCCCGGTAGGCATCCCACCTTTCTTCATCAACAATTATCGCTTAGTATTGGTTGAGCCTAAGTTTTTGCTTCTCCACATGAGTTGTGCTCATCTTGGAATGTCATCTTGTTTTTTTAGCTTGCTATTTTAATAAAGTACTTAGATCTGAAAGTTTTTAAATAAGTGAGAGTCCTCATGTAAGTGCATCTAGTGCCACCCCTAGTTGGTTTTGGAGTATTGACGACAAACTTGGTTGAGGGATGCTACCTCTTGAGCACTGCGTTGGTTTTCCCTTGAAGAGGAAAGGGTGATGCAGCAAAGTAGCGTAAGTATTTCCCATAGTTTTTGAGAACCAAGGTATCAATCCAGTAGGAGGCCACGCACGAGTCCCTCGCGCCTACACAAACAAATAAATCCTCGCAACCAACGCGATAAGGGGTTGTCAATCCCTACACGGTCACTTATGAGAGTGAGATCTGATAGATATGATAAGATAATATTTTTGGTATTTTTTATGATAAAGATGCAAAGTAAAATAAAAGGCAATAAAAATAATTAAGTGTTGGAAGATTAATATGATGGAAAATAGACCCGGGGGCCATAGGTTTCACTAGTGGCTTCTCTCAATAGCATAAGTATTTACGGTGGGTGAACAAATTACTGTTGAGCAATTGACATAATTTAGCATAGTTATGAGAATATCTAGGTATGATCATGTATATAGGCATCACGTCCGAGACAAGTAGACCGACTCATGCATGCATCTACTACTATTACTCCACACATCGACCGCTATCCAGCATGCATCTAGAGTGTTAAGTTTATAAGAACAGAGTAACGCTTTAAGAAAGATGACATGATGTAGAGGGATAAACTCATGCAATATGATATAAACCCCATCTGTTGATGGCAACAATACAATACGTGCCTTGCTGCCCCTCATCCTTTGGGAAAGGACACCGCAAGATTGAATCCAAAGCTAAGCACTTCTCCCATTGCAAGAAAGATCAATCTAGTAGGCCAAACCAAACTGATAATTCGAAGAGACTTGCAAAGATAACCAATCATACAAAAAATGAATTCAGAGAAGATTCAAATATTGTTCATAGATAAACTTGATCGTAAACCCACAATTCATCAGTCTCAACAAACACACCGCAAAATAAGATTACATCGAATAGATCTCCACGAGTGAGGGGGAGAACATTGTATTGAGATCCAAAAAGAGAGAATAAACCATCTAGCTAATAACTATGGACCCGAAGGTCTGAGGTAAACTACTCACACATCATCGGAGAGGCTATGGTGTTGATGTAGACGCCCTCCGTGATCGATGCCCCCTCCGGCGGAGCTCCAGAACAGGCCCAAGATGGGATCTCACGCAGGTGAGAAGGTTGCGGCGGTGGAATTAGGTTTTGGCTCCGTGTCTGGTAGTTTGAGTGCGTGGGTATATATAGGAGGAAGGAATGCGTCGGTGGAGCAATAGGGGCCTGTTGGTGGAGGAGCACGCATACAGGGGTAGGCGCGCCCCCTACCTCGTGCCCTCCTGGTTGATGTCTTGACGTAGGGTCGAAGTCCTCTGGATCACGTTCGTTCCGAAAATCATGTTCCCGAAGGTTTCATTCCGTTTGGACTCCGTTTGATATTCTTTTTCTACAAAACTCTAAAAGGCAAAAAACAGCAATTCTGGGCTGGGCCTCCGGCTAATAGGTTAGTCCCAAAAATAATATAAAAGTGTATAATAAAGCCAAATAATGTCCAGAACAGAATATAATATAGCAGGGAACAATAAAAAATTATAGATACGTTGGAGACGTATCAAGCATCCACAAGCTTAATTCACCTTTCGTCCTCGAGTAGGTAAATGATAAAAACAGAATTTTTTATGTGGAATGCTACTTGGCATAATTTAAATGTAATTCTTCTTATTTGTGGTATGAATATTCAGATCCAAAAGATTCAAGATAAAAGTTCAATATTGACATAAAAATAATAATTACCCTAAAAAAAGACATAAAAATAATAATACTTCAAGCATACTAACTAAGCAATTATGTCCTCTCAAAGTAACATGGCCAAAGAAAGTTCATCCCTACAAAATCATATAGTTTAGTCATGCTCCATTTTCGTCACACAAGAATGCTCTCATCATGCACAACCCCAATGAAAAGCCAAGCAATTGTTTCATACTTTAGTAATCCCAAACTTTTTCAACCTTCACGCAATACATGAGCGTGAGCCATGGGTATAGCACTATGGGCGGAATACAATATAATGATGGGGGTTATGTGGAGAAGACAAAAAAGGGAGAAAGTCTCACATCAACGAGGCTAATAAATGAGCTATGGAGATTCCCATCAATTGATGTTAATGCAAGGAGTAGGGATTGCCATGCAACGGATGCACTAGAGCTATAAATATATGAAAGCTCAACAAAAGAAACTAAGTGGGTGTGCATCCAACTTTCTTGCTCACGAAGACCTAGGGCATTTGAGGAAGCCCATTGTTGGAATATACAAGCCAAGTTCTATAATGAAAATTCCCACTAGTATATGAAAGTGACAAAACAAGAGACTTTCTATCATGAAGATCATGGTGCTACTTTGAAGAACAAGTGTGGTAAAAGGATAGTAACATTGTCCCTTCTCTCTTTTTCTCTCATTTTTTTGGGCCTTCTCTTTTTTATGGCATTTCTCTTTTTTTTCCTCACTTGGGACAATGCTCTAGAAAATGATGATCATCACACTTCTATTTATTTACAACTCATGATTACAACTCGATACTAGAACAAAGTACGACTCTATATGTGTCAGGACCCCGATTCTAAGTCACACCGATCTAGCCTATAACATCTCATATCACTTTGCGGCCTCACGCACGGTATTCCCACAGGTGTCGCCTTACCATGGCCCAGGACCGTTTGCGCCTTTTGGCTCACGTATATGATAGTGTCGCTAGCATCCATATGACAGAGAACCGGGCCGACATGTCTAGTCGTGAACCCAAAGTGGCACTAACTTACGGGGGAGGCATACATGAATCAACATCGAGCATGTCGGTCGGCGTCTTGAATCCGGGCTGTAACCTTTGGGCTAACAGGACTCAGGAACCCGGGCTGTAGCAGGCTAAGCAGGACTCGGATGTCACCGCATGACATTTCCCGAAGGGAAAGACACGAGAGCGAAGTGAATCACATGCCGGCAGTCAAGTGTTAGGAAGCGATAGTCTTTGGGCTAGCAGGACTCCGGTGAACCGGGTCAGAGCAGACTATTATGGCTCATGGAAGCACAAGACTACATTTCCCTATAAGAGAGGCTACCAAGGATAAACAACTAGGTTGTCGGATCCCACACATACCAAGCATTTCAATCATACACACAATATGCTCGATATGTGTAAATACAACATGGCATCACAACATAACTCTACAACTGAAGTATTTATTCATTAGGCTCCGAGGAGCCAAGTATTACAAACATGGGCCTCATGACCCAACATATAGAGCATACAAGCAACAAGCACATGCAGAAGCTTAACTTATCTGAGTACAGACAACTACAAATGAAGAAGGCTGAGAAGCCTGACTATCTACAAGGCCCTCCCAAGGGTACAAGATCGTAGCTGAGGTAACAAGCTAAGCGTCAAGTCCACCTTGAACTACTAGCGAGACTGAAGTCTCTCTGCAAAACATAAATTAAGCAAATGTGAGTACTAATGTACCCAGCAAGACTTACATCAGAACTATCTACATATGCATCATTATCAACAAAGGGGGTGGTGGAGTTTAACTGCAGCAAGCCAGCTTTGACTCAGTGGCTATCCTGAACTACGACTGCAAGTAACTCTTTTGAGGTGGCGCACACGAGTCCACATATTCACCATATCAATACACCACTATGGATCCGCTCCTGTCTCCCTACGACAGCGCCATCCATAGCACTCATGCTTATCTGCGTATTTTAGAGTATCCACTTTCACTTGTTTATGAACTGTTCAGGCAAACCAGAAGTCCTTTACCGCGGACACAGCTATTCGAATAGATAATGTTAACCCTGCAGGGGTGTACTTTTCACACACGCTCTCGCCACTTACCACCATGTACACGTCGTGTATCTCGGCCACCTTCAAGCAGAAGCCTGGCGAGGGAGTCAGCCACGACCTGACTAACCACACAAGTCTCTCGTCCAGGTTTATCGCCTATTCGGGTTCCATCCGCAAGGAGATCCGGCCGGGGTGTTGCTCACGGCCACAAACGATGTGTGCAGGGTTCCCAAGTCCACCATCCGGGTGCCACTTGGTACAAGACATCATGCCTAGTCTGTCCCAAGCCCACATGTGCAGGTGCCACTTGGTAGACTACTAACACTACCTACAAACACCGAAACTAGTTGCAACTCCTGGACATAGATCATGTTGATTAATAAGTCGAGAGGGTCGAAAGCACGGAACCCAATGTGTGGTAGTAAAAGTTCATGGATCACAAACACAGAACTCAGTTCTTGAGGGCGGTTTCAATGAGACAACCCACCATGTACTCCTACATGGCCTCTCATCGCTACCTTTACCAAATCTTGTTCACACACTTAGCTCACACACAGTAGGACATGTTCACACACCTCCGATTCATCCCTGATGAATCAAACCGGACTCAACTCTAAGCAGTAGCAGGCATGAAAAACAAGCATGTATGAGTAGGCACATCAAGGCTCAAACAACTCCTACTCATGCTAGTGGGTTTCATCTATTTACTGTGGCAATGACAGGTCATGCAGAGGAAAAGGGTTCAGCTACCGCAGCAAGTAACAAATATGTCGTTGTTGTCCTAATGCAGTAAAAGAGAGCAGGAGCGAGAGAGTGGGATTGTATCGGAATGAACAAGGGGGTTTTGCTTGCCTGACACTTTTGAAGATAATATAGTTTCTTCATCGGTGTCATCGATCACATCGTCGGTACACATCTACTGAGAGGGGACAAGCACCGACAAACAAAGAAGAAACACAATCAATGCAATGCACAATATGATGCATGATCATGACATGGCAAAATGAGTGTGTTGGGCTAATGCAACTACAAGCAAATTAAATTAAGTTGGTTTGAAGCCAAGATTCAAATTCAAACTCCACATGTGGTTATCTAAATGCCATTCATATGATTTGTACTAAACAGTAGTCATAAGTTGTTCTATCATGCATGAATTAGTACAGATGGATAGATTGGATTTTTCTGATCATTTTTCATATATAATTTATTTCATTTGGAGTTACGGTTGATTTTATATGATTTTTAGAAGTTTTGGACATTTTCTGAAATTTCCTGGATTTATTTTAAATCCAAAAAATTGTTAATTGCGTCAGCATTGCGTCAGGGTGACGTCAGCAGAGTCAACAGGGCTGCCTCGGGTCAAACCTGACCAGGGGGTCCCACAGGTCAGTGTCACGGTGCTGGTTAGGGTCGCTGACATGTTGGCCCAGTCAACGGCCACGTCAGCCGGGTCAACTCAGGCATGTGGGTCCCGCTGGGTTTTAAACTAACCTAAAAAGAAACAAAACTGGGATTAATTAGGGCGTGGGGCACACGCGTCAGTTGCCCAGGGGGTTGGTTAGCGGTGTGATTAGGCCCTAATCACGGCCACGTCGGCAGTCGCCGGAGTTCAGCCGTGGCGACGAAGAAGCGGCGGATGTTCACCGGAGTGGCTCGGGTTTCACCGAGCCGTTTGGGCATGCGATACCGTTGGAAAAGGCTGGCACTTTCGGCCGCATCCAACGGAGGTGGAGGGAGGCCCTAGGGTTGCCGGAGTTGGGCTCGGCGATGAGGTCAAGCGGCGGCGGGGCTCGGGTTCCAGTGGGCGCAGGGCTGCAGCTCGCGTACGGTGAACGGGGTGGCACAAGAGGTATCTAGGGGCAGCATAATCACACCTGTGCCACGGGGGCAAGCAGGGGAAGCTCGGGAGCGCGGGCTCACCGGCCATGGCGGACGGCGGCCTCGGTTGCTCACAGGGCGGTGGCTAGAGGAGAAACACGCCTACGAGGAGAGGGGTGAGAGGTGCAGGAGCTCACGGAGGCAGAGGAGATGGTCAGCGAGCTCGGGGACGACTTGGAGACGGTGAATCGGAGCCGGCGATCTTCGGTGCCCGTTGGTGAAGACGACGACGATGGCGTCACTGCAGGGCTCCCGGCGTCATGTGTGTTGACGAAGGCGATGTACGCGACGAGTGTGGAGCTTCCAGACAAGTGGGGAGGCGAGGGGAGGCCAGTGGGCACGGCGGCGGTGAGCTGCGCGCTGCGGGTGTGTTCAGGCGGCTGCAGGAGAGAGAGAGCCGGAGCGGTGGGGAGAGGCCAGAGAGGCGGGGGAGTGGGCGAGGGGGTGCTGGGCGTCTCCAGGCGCGGATAGGCCCGAAGGGGAGGCCGCCAGCACGAAGCAGGAGGTGGAGGCTCGGGCACGGGCGCGTCGACACGCCTCTGCCAGTAGGCAGAGGTTGAAGACAGCGGTGCCCCTGGTGGGCTGGGCCGCCAAGTGGACTGGCCAGGTGGGCTGGGCCAGCACAGGTGAGGCCCAGATGGGTTTCTCTGTCTCTCTCTCCTTTATTTTGTTTCACTTTTCTATTTTATTCCTCTGTTTTGAATTAGTAAAATACTACTCCCTCTGTTCCAAAATAATTGTCTTTCTAGCCATCTCAAATGGACTACAACATACAGATGTATGTAGACATGTTTTAGAGTGTAGATTCACTCATTTTGCTCCGTATGTAGTCACTTGTTGAAATCTCTAGAAAGACAATTATTTGGGAACAGAGGGTGTAATTCATTTCATAAAATCCTGGAAATAATTATGGGTGCTTTCTGAATTATTCCAGTGACCCTTAACAATTTCCAACATTTTTGGAGCATGTAAAATATATATAGCATTTAAATAGCTCCAATTCAAATATGTTTGAATTAATTCAAAGTCCAAATATGTCCTGCAAAAATGTGAACAATTTTGGTAGATGCTTCCACCTTGATCCGTAAATGATGAACATTTTAAAGGGCATTTTGAAATCGTTGAAAAATATTTTGGTTGAACCTATTTGAATTCCTTTTGATGCTAGGGTTTGAACATCCCCATTTCAAATTTCCAAGAAAATTAAACATGATGCAAGAAAGATGCAAACACTAGGTAGCACCAGAAGCTAGGGATGTGACAACTCGCCCCCACTAAACAAGAATCTCGTCCCGAGATTCAAGCGTGGGTAAAAAGAAGAGGAGCCTCGAACTAACACAATCTTCATGATCCAACTGCCCTTCTCGAAGATGTTGATTCATTGCCTCATATTGATCTTGACGTCTTTGCTTTCGAGATCTTCATCCAACATGATGTCGACAGAAAGAAACTCTATAGGAAAAGATCTCCTCGAAGATCGAGCACTCAAGATCAACTCATGGAATGAGACATGGAAACAGCTCTTGAGTTGGGGTACACAAAAATACATCAAGAGGGATGAATAGTAACAGCTGATGAAGTTCGATTTGGTAGGCAACAATTCCACAGTTAAGTAGGTGGTGAACGGTTGTTAACGTAGCGAGGAGTTGAGTTGCCATGATACCATAACGGGGCACCTTAGGGAAGGTGTCGGGGAGGCTGATCGTACCCACGGACACCTATGGGGCCCGACGGAGCGGGTCCCTTTGTGGTTCGGAGGGGGGCGGAGGTCGCACGAAGAGCGGATCGAGGCGATGCACACGGGCGGTTTACCCAGCTTCGAAGCTCTCCGGAGAGATAAAACTCCTCACTGCTGTTTGATCTATTGTGTTCTTGCTAGGGAGCAATGCCCGCTACAAAACCTAGCGTGAGTGTATCTAGTCTATGGCCAGTCGAATGAACTGAACCTTGCGAAAGACGCGAACCGAAACCTGGCCAACCCCCATCTAAGTTGCACTCGGGCCTCCTTTTATATGCTCAAGGGGTCTCCGACAGGTGGCAACATAGGCGAGGGTACAAATGTAAAAACAGGAGTTGGTACACCTACTTGAGCGATTATACGGTGCAAAATACCTAACTCGACGGCAAGGGACAAAAGCAATAAATGCCTGTCGTTGTCGCCAAAGCAGTGTAACAGAGACCGTCAGTGCGCCTCCGCTTCGCCACGATGGCGAAGCCTTGCCGCCATCATCGCTGCTCTCCGCTGGCTGCACCGCTCGACACGCCGCCCATGGAGCGGTCCCGTGGCGACACGCGTCGCCGGGTGAGCTGGAGCGGAGACGGAGAGCTGCATGCCGCGGCAAGCGCCTTTGCCGCCGGATCTGTCGCGCCCGGAGACTTGTCGCGCTCGGGCCTTCCGGCAAGCTCCTCTTGCCGGGCCTTGCCTCTGAATGACCGTGGAGGGTCTTGGTGGGCCTTGGCCGAGGCTTGTCGCGGGGCCGCGACTGCCCGTGCAGACAAGTTTGGGGTACTAAAAGGTACCCCTACTTTAGTACACCGACAGAGCCCCCCGGTCCAGGCCATACACGTGCCGAAGCGCCTGTTGGGCTGTGCCCAAAACAGGCACGGCACGCGCAGCCTCGGTCCAAACCAAACCCACTCCGTATCCGCCGCGTCCCCCGTAACGGCACGCCGATTGCTTGGCGTCGTGGGGAAGTGGGCGGCGTCTTGGTCGCTCCACCCGTCGCCCGCTCTGCCTCCCGCCACGTGGTTCCCATGCTCTTGGGGTCACAGACGGTGGAAGTGGGAAGCTGGGCCGTCTTGGGCAGAGGCGGCAGGTCGGCCCTGATTCCCTGCTCTTCCTATGCCCTGATTAAATCGGGGCGGTTGAGCCCCACCTTGCTTCCTTAAAAAAGGCGGAAGGGGAGCCTTGAAGGCCGCACTCTCCCATCTCCTCCTTTCTTCAGTTTTGCTTCCCTTTCTCTCATTCGCCATGGAGAAAAGAGCCTTGGTTCTTCATCGGTGGCGGTGAGGGTCGCCGCTAGACAGCGCTCCCTCCCAACCCCTCGCCCGGGCGGCAGAGCCAGCCCCAAGAGGAAGAGGGAGGGGCAAGGTCGAGGGCGAGGTCGAGGAAGAGGTCGAGGAAGAGGCGGGGAGGCGGCGCGCCGTCTCCGCCTCATGGCCGTGATTCCCCTCCCTGCGGTGGTCCATACCGGGGCGACCCTTGCGAAGTTCTTCGTCAGCTGCAGGCGCCTCGTCGTCGCCTCCGGCTTCCAGCTCCGTTCTGGCGCAATGGAGTCGGACCGCCGAGACACCGAGATTGCACATGAGGCTGTGGGAGCAGCTGGCATGCGAGTCCGTGTTGTATTCCCAGCCCCTAATGTGATGTATCTCGATCGTGGGTGGAAGACGTTCACCCGCATCCACAGCTGAGGGCGGGTTTACCCTCCATTTTAAGTTAATGGAGGGTGATCTCCTCTCCGTCAAGGTCTTGAGGATCTTGGCACTTTCGGGCGAAGTGCTGCGTGGACAGCTCCTCCGACAAAGCAAAGATTCCCCCTCGAGCAAGAGTGACGAGGAGGGCGGCAATGACGACGAGGTTGGCGGGCCCGATTAGTTGTCGGGCGCCGCCCGCATGTCACCGCGACCCCATCATCCGTGTCGCCCGGCTCCTGAACTCCCGGGTCGTCTCCTTAGGCGACTGGCGTGGGGAGGCTGCGGAAGGGAAGAGGGATGGCGACAAGGCCGTCAAGTCGAATCTGAGGCGTAGTGCCCTCGGCAACATCTTGACGCCCTGCCGCCCGTCTTGAACCCCGCTTCGGTGCCGCCCTCTCCGTCAAGCCCTCGGGAGCTCCGGGATGTTCCCTTGGTGTCTTCGGCACCCGTAGCTCGCCTAGGCGTTTCTTTTACCCTTCCGCCTCCTTGACCTACCTCCACGGAAAGAGGGACAGGAAAAGGATTACGGGCATCTTATCTTTTTAATTTGTAAGCCTTTGGGCCTTATCCGCATTTAAAGCTTGTAATCCTCTCTTTCATGTTTTTCATTCCCCACGGATTGCATCCGAGTAGAATGTTTTTAATGAAAAGGGATGTTTGAAAAAGGACGAAGGGCTTATCTGATATCTCAGCCCCCGGCAACTCTGGCTTGCCGCGCCCGGCAACCACTGGCTTGCCGCAGCTCCCCAAGAACTCTGGCTTGCCGCAGCCCCAAGAACTCGGGCTTGCCGGGCTTGGGTCACAGCGCCCTTCTTCTCCTCTTCTTCGCTGTTATTTCACTTCGAGGACGATTTAGCCGGCCGCAATAAGTTATCTTTGTAACATAACTTTATTGTGGGCAACATCTGCCACGTTACTTCCTTTACTCGACCCTTGGCTTTGTATGTTATTACCCCTCGCTTTTCAGAAACTTGCGGTCACGAGCACCCTTGCCATGGCCGAGTGCGGGACTTCAGCAGCCTTCTTTGGCGGGGTCGCTACCGACAAGCAACCTTGTCGCGGACTAATCGCAGCTCACTTAAGTTGTTGAGCGGACTCGAAACAATGTAAGGGCGCGACCGATCCACGATTTGGTTCCTCAGCGCCGCAGGTGTCTCATACAAAGCGCGGTCGTTCAAGGAAGATAACTTTACAAATTTATTACTGATCTGAATCGATCGATGCAATGTTATTTACTCTACTTGATTTCTTCCTTTATGCGTTTACGCCTGCGCATTTAGGGAAACTTGTCGGTGCGAGCACCCTTGCATGGCCGAGTGCGGAACTTCGGCTTCTTTGGCGGGTCGCTACCGACAAGCAACCTTGTCGCGGACTAGCCGCAGCTCACTTAAGTTGTTGAGCGGACTCGAAACAAAGTAAAGGCGCGACCGATCCGCAGTTCGGTTCCTTTGCGCATGTGTTTTCCATACAAAGTACTATCGTTCGAGGAAGATAACGAAATTTTTAAAATTGATTGCTCAAACTTTGGCAACTTAGCTTTTACATTTCTTGCTTCCCGATGAGGCGAAACTTCCTCGGCGGTGCCTGGTCCATAGTATTATCTCCTCCTCCCCCTGGTTAACTTGTGCGCGAGGCCTCCCTTTCTTTGCGATAAGAGAAAGAAGAGGAAATAACGTTATAGAGCCCGGTGGCTCGATTCTGCTTACCAGTGTGGTTGCTGCACAAAGTGTTAGCCAAAACATGCAATAACTTGATGAAAGCATGAACTTGACGGGTTGTGCGCAACACATGGGCTTTACTGATGCACGGGGTCTGCGCCCGGCTTTGTATGAAGGATTACATGCAACAACGGCAAGACTTGTACAAAAGGTGGTTGCGGGCAACGGAGTTCCGACAACCGCGCCTTATGGGTAAAACTTACGAAGATGCTCAATGTTCGTGAGTTGCTCACCGAATGCCATCTTCGGTCTCAAAGGCGGACAGCTCCGGGCCTAGTGACCCGTTTCACCCGATAAGGGCCTTCCCACTTCGGCGTCAACTTGTTTGAATTCTCGGCGGACTGAACGCGCCGAAGAACAAGGTCGCCTTCCTCGAGACTTCTGGCATTAACCCTGCAGCCATGGTAGCGACGCAGAGCTTGCTGGTAGCGAGCGGCTCGCCAAAGAGCGAAGACGATCCTCCTCAAGGAGCAGCGTCATCTTGTCGCAGCTGCTCTTGCTCGAGCTCATCATAGCGAGCACTCGAGGCGACCCGTATCACGAAGTTCCGTGGGGAGAACTGCCTCTGCTCCATAGACTAGAGCAAAGGGTGCCTGGCGAGTGGCTCGATTTGGTGTCGTTCTGATCGACCAAAGAACCACCGGCAGCTCCTCGATCCTGTTTCTTCCGCACCTGTGTAGCCTGTCGAAAGTTACGGTCTTGAGTCGCGCAGCACTTCAGCGTTCGCCCTTTACGCTTGACCGTTGCTTCTCGGGTGAGCAACGAGCCAAGCGAACCTTGGCGCCAATGTCTTGGACGTCTTGCATGAAGGTGCGACTTCGTGAATTGTGTGCCGTTGTTGGTGATGATCCTGTTAGGGATTCAAACGGCAAACAATCGACTGAAGAACTTGATCGCCGACCGTTGTCACCTTCCTCACTGCTTCCACTTCCGCCACTTTGTGAACTTGTCGATGGCGGCGTACAAGTACTCAAAGCCCCGACAGCCTCGAGGAAGGGCCGAGGATGTCGAGCCCCGGACCGAAAATGGCCGGGATAAAGGGATCGTCTGGAGAGCTTGAGCTGGCGGTGTATCTGTTTGGAATGGGCAGCACGCTTCACACTTGGTTACTTGTGCAGCTGCATCACGGAGGGCTGTCGGCGGAAGAAACCTTGCTTGGGAAAGCTTTGCGGCAAGTGCTCTTCCGCCAATGTGGTGACCACATATGCCTCCATGTATCTCTGCCAGCAACCATCCATCTTCCACAGGAATACACTTCAATTTCACACCGTTGAGTCTTCTTACATGCAGTATCTTTGTCGACAAACTGGTACATACTTGACTGCCGGGCTACTCTTTCCGCTTCTTCTTGCTCTTCGGGAAGTTCTCTTGTCTGAAGGAATTGGACAATCCGCTGCGCCCATGCTGGAGCTTGTGGCTCGACAACAAGTACTAAAGGCTCATCTGCTGCTGCGGGAACATCAGCTTCCACGGCAAGAGCCGGTGGCTCTGCCGGAGCTAGATGCTCCCCGACAAGCTTGCCGGAGCAAGACTTGCCGGGAGCGTTTGCTTCAACGAAATAAACCACTGGGTCTGCAGCGAGCAGACTGCTCCTCGGCTGTTGGTGTTGATCTTGGGGACCTTTGCAACGACGGCTTGGAAGCTCAGCCGGAAAGTAGTCACCAGAGGCCAACTTCCTCTTCTTGCTTTTTCCGGCCCGATGGTGTTACGGTTGGTGAGTCGACTTGAGCACGAAAGTCCACGGTTCCATTGTGTAGCTTAAGCGCCAGCGCACTTTGGATGTATGCGTCGGCAATATCATTACGAGCTCTTGGAACATGTTCCATTTGCGGGCCGTCAAAGTGCTCTTCTAGCTTCCTCACTTCACCAACGTGAGGCTTCCATCAACGGACTCTGTAATCTTTGTTGACTTGGCGGACGCACGAGTTGCGAGTCACCCGACAATAAGCTTCTTGATCCCAAGGTCCACGGCGATTACGAGACCGGCAAGCAAACCTTCATACTCTGCGGTATTGTTTGTCGCTTTGCTCCTTGGGAAAGTGCATCTGGACGACGTACTTGAGGAGCTCTCCGGTGGGTGCGATAAGCAGCACACCGGCACCGGCGCCTTGCAGCAAGAAGGCACCATCAAAGTACATCAGCCACTCTTTGCTTGCTTCTTTGACGGGAATGCTCGTCTCCGGAATCTCTTCATCTGGCGTTGGCGTCCATTACGCTATGAACTCGCCAAGGCTCGCTTTGGATAGTTGATGTGCTTTCAAACTTAAGACCAAAGCTTGCGGCTCCAGGCCCACTCGACAATCCTGCCTGCCGCTTCGGATTCTCGCAGTATCCTCTTCGGGGAAAGCGAGTGACAACCGTGATCTCATGTGCTTGGAAGTAATGGCGCAGCTTTCTCGAGGCCATGAGGAGGCCGAAAAGCAGTTTTGCACACCGTAGTACCTTGACCTAGACCCTGCAGGAGGGCCCGACAAAGTAAACTGGTATTTGCACCATCCTTTTCTGTATCTGTTCTTGTGTCTTCGCGGACTCGTCCTTGTCGGGACAGAGCTTGTCGTGAAGCCCCGCTTGTCATTTGGATGTGCTTGCCGGTTGTTGGCTCGTCATCCGCCTCCCTCTCCGCCACTAACGCAGCGCTAACCACTTGATTGGTTGCCGCTATATATAGCAGCAACTTCTCTTGTGGCCTAGGTGCGACAAGTGTTGGAGTAGAGGACATGTATCTCTTTAAGTCCTGCAAGCGCAGCCCTCGCTTCGGCAGTCCATTTTTTGGACCCGCCTTTTCAAAATCTTGAAAAATGGCAGTAGCGCTCAGCAGACCTAGAAATAAACCTACTGAGAGCAGCCACGCAACCGGCAAGTCTCCGTACATCCTTGACGCGCTTTGGTGCTTCAATCTGCTCAATGGCCTTGATCTTGTCGGGATTTGCCTCAATCCCTCGCTAAGACACGAAGAACCCGAGAAGCTTGCCGGAAGGGACTCCAAACACGCACTTCTCGGGGTTGAGCTTGAGGTTTATCTTGCCTTGATTTGCAAAGGTCTCGTCGAGATCTTGAACCGAGTTGCTTTGTCCTGCTCTTGACCACTATGTCATCCATGTAGGCTTCTACATTTACGTGCATTTGCGGCTCAAAAGCGTCATGGACTACCCTTGCAAATGTTGAACCAGCATTCTTCAAACCGAAAGGCATCCGTATGAAACGGTATGTGCCACATGGTGTGATGAATGCGGTCTTCTCCTCATCTTCTTCAGCCATGAAGATCCGATGGTATCCTGAGTAGGCATCAAGAAACGAAAGCAAATCACATCCGGCCGTGGAGTCAACAATCTGGTCAATGCGCGGCAAGGGAAATGGATCTTTGGGACAAGCTTTATTAACATCCGTGAAGTCAATACAAAGCCTCCATTTCCCATTTGCTTTCTTGCGACGACTACGAGGATTGGCCAACCACGTGGGATGGAGTACTCCTCGACAAGGCCTCCGCTTCCGGTTCTTGATCTCTTCACTATGAATTCTTGGCGCTCCTTTGCTTGCTTCGACTCTTTAGCTTGACGGGCGCGCATGAGGACAAATGGCCAGGCGGTGCTCAATCACTTTCACAGGAACACTGGGATATCGACGGTTGCCATGCAAACACGCCGACATTCGCCCAGGAAAGCGGCAACGGCGCGCCTTCCTATTTGGGGTCGAGAGAGGCACTGATGGTGAAGGTACCACCAGCGCCGTCCTCCTTGGCGGGCACCTTCTTGGTCTTCGGCCGAGCCACCATCTTCTTGCACTTGTCGGGGGAGCTCGATGGTGCGTCCTCGACGGTAGCGCAGCACTCGAAGAGGTGCGCTTGCGGAGTGAGCATCGAGCCCTTGCCGGACTTGGACTTGGTCTTCTTCCCCCCGGGAGCTTCAGTGGCAAGTGTCTGGCAATCTGTTGCGGCTGCTGCGTCCCGGAAGATCTTGTCGGCACAGATAAGGGCATCCTTCTTGTCGCCATGGACAGAGATGACGCTTATCGGGCCTGGCATCTTGAGAAGGTTGTAGGCGTAGTGAGAGGCCGCCATGAACTTGGCGAGTGCGGACGGCCAAGTATCCCATTGTAAGGCAATGGGAAATCGGCAACGTCAAATGTAACCCTCTCAGTCCTGAAGTTTAGCTCGCTGCCAAATGTGACCGGCAACGTAATCTTCCCCTTCGGCTTGCTCCTTCCCGGATTGATTCCTTGGAAGGTTCCGGTCTCTTCGAGCTCATTGTCGAGGATTTGAAGCTTCGAGCACCGTGGAGGAGATCGAGTCAAGCCGGCCCGCCGTCAACTAACATTTTTGTGACCTTGAGGTTGCGGATGGTTGGAGAGACCAACATCGGCAATCACCCGACCGCATGATTATGCGATCGAGTGGTCCTCAATATCAAAAATGATAGGCGTGCTAGACCACTTCAGAGGCCTGCGTGACTCTATGGATGGTTCCGCTGCATTGACCTCCCGCATCCATTGCTTGAGTTGGCGGTGGGAGGTATGCAGGGAAGCACCTCCATCAACGCAGAGAACCTCTGTGGCTTTCTGAAACTCCTGCTCATCGGCGTGCGTCCTCCATATCTTCATCGTCGTCATCATCTTCATCCTTGTCGCGGCGCGGGAGGCCGATCTCCTTGTCGCTGCTTGACTTTGCTGGCGTCCTCCCCGTCCGGGGCGTTTCTTGCTCGCTCCCCGGCACCTTCACTGGGCCTTCTCCTTGTCGCGCCGCTCGTACTCAGCTCTCTGCTGCTCGACTAGCTGCTCGACCTTCTTGCAGCTCTGGAGATCGTGACCCTTGGTGCGGTGGATCTTGCAGATCTTGCTTGCGGAGCTGTCACGCTTGTCGGCGTCGCCACCGACCGGTGGTTGGCGTCGGCCGCAACCTCCTTGCCGGAGACACCAGCCTTGGCGTTCTTGTCGCCACCTCCATTGCCGGGCCTTTCGACAGCTAGCACCTCTCTTCTTTTCTTCTTCCTGTTGCCTCGCCACCGGCCCTTCTTCGCCGGGGCGGTGTCATCACTGTCAGATCCTGCTTTTGCATCCTCTCCTGGGAGTCTCCTCCCTTCCTCAGCGCGTGCACACTTGTCGGCCAAGGCATACAGCTCACTGACGTCCTTGACTTTGCTCATCGCCATCTCCTCCCTCATCCTGCGGTTCTGCACATTCTGATGAAATGCGCTGATCACCGCGGCAGGGTGGACGTCTGGGATGTTGTAGTGCACACGGCTGAATCTCTGAATGAACTTGCGGGGACTCTCCTTCCTTCGGGCGAGCAAGTGAAGGTCGCTCTCTTAGCCATGAGGTTTGTGGCCACTGTGAAGGCGCCAACAAGCGATGGCACAGATCTGCCCACGAGGATATGGAGCTGTCCGGCAAGTGCATGAGCCAAGACACGACGTTGGGTTTGAGCACGGCGGAAGTAGTTGGCGAGGATCTTGTCGTCCGTCCCCGCAGCCTGCACCGCGATGGTGTAGATCTTGAGGAACTCCGACGGATGCGTCCCGCCATCGTACTTCTCCGCACGTCTGGTTTGAAGTTCTTCCGGCTGGGCCATGGACTTGCCGCAGCTCACGAGTGAACGCAGGGCAACCTACCGCGTCACGACAAGTCGCTGGCCCCTCCGGCGCGTGCATGTCAGCGAAGGCCAGCGGCGGCTTTGCCGGATTGACGTCGCGCTTCTCTTCGACGCCGATGCGAGTTCGAGCGTCCTCTTGTTGTCGCTCATGAAGAACTTGGCGCCGATCGCGGCGAGTTCGCGGATCCGACGACGCAGTGGAGTCGCTGTCGAGGTGGATCCGGTGAGTCGGCGATCTTGGCCTTCTTGGCGGAGAGTGCACGGTGGTTGCACCCCGGCGATCTCGTCGCCACCGGCTCGTGCCTTGTCGTCTCGCCGCGAAAGCGATGGCGTTGGTTGCCGCGGAGCGTCACCGTTGGCAAAGCCGATGAGGCTCTGGATAGTGGCCCTCCACTCGTCGACCTTGTCGGCCGTTGGAGGGTAGTCGAGGAGCAGTTGAGCTCTCGCCAGAGCTTCTGCTGGAGTAGTAGGCGGCATTGGAGAACGGCGCAAGGAGCAGGACACGCTTGGACTTCTAACTGCGTTAGAAGGAGCAGCGCCCCGTCCGGGCGACCGTATCTCACTAGCGCCAGCATGTTGGCGCGCATGCTGGTCTTAAGGGTCTCGATCCAACGAACGTATGGCGTTGTGAACGCCAGGACGTTGTTGGCCCCGGGTCTCCCCGAGGACGGACGCGGGGGATGCGCGGACGCCGAGGTCTGCGGTGCCTTGTCCTTGGACTTGGCAACGTCACGAGCGCCTTTGTCGGCGCCTGTTCCTCCGCCAGCGTCTGCACCACCACCCGTTTGCTGCGGTGAGGGTGGGTACGACGCGGACGGCTCTGCTGCCGTCGAAGCCTTCTTCTTCGGTGGCATGTTGAGGAAGATGTTGATGGCGCCGCTCGCGTGCCGGATCGGATTCACACGGCCTCGACGCCCCCTACCTGGCGCGCCAGAGATGTCGGGGAGGCTGATCGTACCCACGGACACCTATGGGGCCCGACGGAGCGGGTCCCTTTGTGGTTCGGAGGCGGAGGTCGCATTTGAAGAGTGGATCGAGGCGATGCACACGCAGGCGGTTTACCCAACCGGAGCTCTCCGGAGAGATAAAACTCCTCTGCTTCTGTTTGATCTATTGTGTTCTTGCTAGGGAGCAATGCCCGCTACAAAACCTAGCGTGAGTGTATCTAGTCTATGGCCAGTCGAATGAACTGAACCTTGCGAAAGACGCGAACCGAAACCTGGCCAACCCCCCTCTACGTTGCACTCGGGCCTCCTTTTATATGCTCAAGGGGTCTCCGACAGGTGGCAACATAGGCGAGGGTACAAATGTAAAAACAGGAGTTGGTACACCTACTTGAACAGTATGCGGTGCAAAAATACCTAACTCGACGGCAAGGGACAAAAGCAATAAATGCCTGTCGTTGTCGCCCAAAGCGATGTAACAGAGACCGTCAGTGCGCCTCCGCCGCCACGATGGCGAAGCCTGTCAGCCCGCTCATCGCTGCTCTCCGCTTAGCTGCTACCTGCTCGACACGCGCCCATGGAACGGTCCCGTGGCGACACGTCGCTGGGTGAGCTGGAGCGGAGACGGAGAGGAGCTGCATGCCGCGGCAAGCGCCTTGCCGCGGCCGGATCCTTGTCGCGCCCGGAGACTTGTCGCGCTCCGGGCCTTCCCGGCAAGCTCCTCTTGCCGGGGCCTTGCCTTCTGAATGGCCGTGGAGGGTCTTGGTGGACGCCCGGCGAGGCTTGTCGTGGGGACGCTGCGACTGCCCGTGCACAAGTTCGGGGTACTAAGGTACCCCTACTTTAGTACACCGACAGAAGGTGACTCGTAGAAATATCCCTTTAAGTGGCAAAAAGAATTACCTTTGATTCAAAGATTATTGAAACTCTTTATACCAGCCTAAGGCAATTCTCGAGCGACCATTTGAAGGGGTTCGGTAGAATGGCATACCCGGATTAGAGAGGTAACTAGAGTTATAAGACAACTTCAGCAAATGGAAAGCACATTCCGGATGATGCCGAGGATATAATCCAGTGGCTGAGCGTGCTCTCAAAAACTTGAGCATTTCTTTACTCATCAAGGTCTTACCAACATCCGTGTCGAGGATCCTGGCAACACATCATACTACCCTGATGAATAGTGATGGATGATGCAGATGCAAAGGAAGGCAACACTTTCTCAGATTTGTCCTTAGCAATGCCAAGGAACAAAACCTGGATGTTCGACCGAGAGACATTTAGCACTCCGCTTCTAATGTTCTCCTTGATGTTCTAGCTACCACAGTCAAGCTTAAAAAGCATCAACATGGCCATCAAATAAAGGTCGGACTTCGGGGAGCACAAAATCCATAAGGAACAACTTCTATATTAAGTCATGCGAAACCATCATGGGTAGTGACCAAACGGCTTAAACAAGATACTACAATAATAGTGCTTCCAGCTAGGTGCGTCCACTTCACTGGAACCTATACCATAGTTCTTGGGAGAAGTTCCAACCATCATATCTGCCTGAGATTCAGATATGGTTGGTAACAGGGTAATTCAGACAACATGTCTGGAAAAGAAAGTTTGCAACACAAACCGACGAGATGACGTTGCAAGATTCTCGGGGAGTGAACTACGATAGCAAGCTCCAAAACATTAGCTGGTTCTGCTACAACATGTGAACAAGTTGTCCGAGACAAGCATGACCACATAGTAGTCTTATAATAAAACGCTACCGAGTTCAGAAGGGGAACTATCATCGAGGATATCGAAGTCCTTGCATAAGGTATACTCTTAAGAAGGAACTTCTTCTCCTTGAACAAATCAGTCAGTGGCTTGGTGTGCTAGGAAACACATATGGAATGGAGGCGGCCAACCTATCAAACCATAGAGTACTTCGCATATAGGCGTGACTAACTTGGGACGATTCCAGAGGAAGGAAACAATCTTTCTCGGATCCACGGCGACAACTTACATCAAGTGCACGTGAATTAAAGAAAGTCACTTCTTTCATACAAACATATCCTTCATGAGATAGTATGAAGAAAATGCTTTCAAAAGTTTCCAACACTAGCTTAATGTTCAACAAAATCATGGAGGAGATAAAAATGTTGCTGATGGACTCAACAACAATTCATCTAGGTTTCCATGAAGATGGAATTCCATTATTATGAGATCAAGTGATAGCATTGGTCAGAACCAAAACACATAACGGTGTATGCTCGAGGAAAAACCACGAGTAAGACAACATTACGAACATCGTTGGTTCTGATTTGATTTGAGGATAGCCCACACTCAAATCAATGTTTTGGCAAGACAATAGGTCCAACAACTGGTCACGAGGATCAATCGATGAAGATATCATCTTTCTTCAACACACACACAAAGATATCCCTTGGAATGAACTGAGTCAGACAGGCTGTTATCTTCCCACTCTCCAAGTTGTTGTTTAGCTTAACGAACTAGCTCAGGGGTATCCAACACAGATTCTTGGAGAAGGGGTGGTTACAAGGAACCAACTTGATCACGAGCTCAACATAACAGTCAGGGGATAACCTGGTAATACTTCCAAGAAGATATTCGGAAAATCACGAACCGCTGGTATGTTACTAAGCTCGAGAACAATCTTGCTTCTCAGGCAAGACGATATGATCAAATAAGCAAGGATTGGCACTATCCTAACTCATTGATCGAAAAGTGCACCGGAAATAAGGACTAGGTAGCACGATTAATCTTAGAATGATAATTCAACAATCAACACGCTAAAAATGAGGTTATTGTCCATTTAACTACCAAGCAACAGAGTTGCTAGGAGTATAGATTTCACACATCACGATTCACTTGTCGGTATTCTGGTTGCAACAACACGGGGACCGAGAAATGAATAATGAGGGCGAGAAGTATCACTGCATCAAGAGTTCGTAGGCTAGTGTGCAATTCCCATGACATTCTTGATATAAAGATGGAAAGACTCCAAGGTAGAACAGGATCAGAAGCTGGATTAGCATTTTGATCTGCGGAATACAACTGCTTTGACCAAATCCTAGAAATGGATAAGGTATTGGAGTTTGTTTCTCCTAGACATTCCGGAGTAGAATAGCTTGACGGACCACAAGAATAATAGGCATCGATAACACGAATGCATAACTAGTCCTGAATATCAATTGATAGACAGGGGTCAGAATACAACTACAGAGGGATAACTCAAAGGAACATATCACTTTCTGAGTTGTGGATGCATGGATTAGCATGTCGAACGAGTTCAACATATTTCTTCCGGATAACCCATGCGGAGAAGGTAGAACTGGCAGAGTCACAACATAGAATCGAGAACTCGTCAAGAGCACTCTGGTTGTGATCTTTCAGTTCAGCGAGGAACTTCTACCAAAATGGTTCATGGTATTTGGAGGAAGGGAATACCACGGACCTCGAGGACTATCGCAAAGGTTACTAATAACCTAGGGTACTAGCAAACACTATCAACACGAGGTAGGTAGGGTGAATCTTGGGTCGAGAACCCAGAAATAGAATGTCTACCAACTAAATGGCATCACGGGATGCTTTCGAGAATGACAGCCAGAATCATCACACTGGGAACACAAAACATGGCTAGAATACTAGGTGATACTCCAGACATCTAGGGTCATAATAATAGCCCCAACATATATGTTGAGGCAATAGAGTACCTCAACTCACCGCTTAGTGTGGTTAACCTGGCCAGAAAGAACATCGAAAACAGAGGGAAAGAATTTTGCAAATGCTTCAGACTATTTAGAAACCTGGGATGACTCGGACAACATAACGGCTGTAAAAGCTCAAAAATATTTGAGACAAGCTACAAAAATGGTGGCATAACCACTCAGAAGAACAATATCGAGAATCTGAGGCCAACTATGAATACATGAAGTAGTAGCAACTGAACTGAGGCTTCAATTCATCAATCCTATAATTCTACGGATTAGTAACACATGATCCTGATAGAAGGAAGAGAGAGCCTAGTTCCTTAACCCCGCAGGAAAGATAAGATGACTCGGATCAGAAGGGCATAAGGTATAAGGAGTAAAAAGAGCCTTATGTTCCATTCCACAATCAATTCCCTTATATAACTAAAGAATTTCTAGACTCAACTTCGACCAGTTTGGCTTGGTAATCCTGAGCAGTCAAGCTCGATACCAAAGCTGTCGGGACCCGATTCTAAGTCACACCGATCTAGCTCAGTAACACATCATATCACTTTGCGGCCTCACGCACGGTATTCCCACGGTGTCGCCTTACCATGGCCCGGGACCGTTTGCGCCTTTTGGCTCACGTATATGATAGTGTCGCTAGCATCCATATGACAGAGAACCCGGGCCGACATGACTAGTCGTGAACCCAAAGTGACACTAACTTACGGGGACAGACATACATGAATCAACATCGAGCATGTAGGTTAGCAGCGTGCGAATCCGGGCTGTAACACTGGGCTAACAGGACTCAGGAACCCGGCTATAGCGAGCTAGGCAGGACTTGGATGTCACCATGGACATTTCCCGAAGGATAGACACAAGAACGAAGTGAATCACATGCCGGCCAGTCAAGTGTTCCGGAGCGGTAGTGCTGGGCTAGCAGGACTTCGGTGAACCGGGCTGTAGCGAACTACTATGGCTCATGGAAGCACAAGACTACATTTCCCCATAAGAGAGGCTACCAAGGATAAACAACTAGGTTGTCGGATCCCACACATACCAAGCATTTCAATCATACACACAATATGCTCGATATGTGTAAATACAACATGGCATCACAACATAACTCTCCGACTCAAGTATTTATTCATTAGGCTCCGAGGAGCCAAGTATTACAAACATGGGCCTCATGACCCAACATACAGAGCATACAAGCAACAAGCACATTCGGAAGCTTAACTTTTCCGAAAGTACGCATAACTACAAATGAAGAAGGCTGAGAAGCCTGACTATCTACAAGACCCTCGCAAGGGTACAAGATCGTAGCTGAGGTACCAAGCTAAACGTCGAAGTCCACGCGGAACTACTAGCGAGACTGAAGTCTCTCTGCAAAACATAAATTAAGCAAACGTGAGTACTAATGTACCCACCAAGACTTACATCAGAACTATCAACATATGCATCTTTATCAACAAAGGGGGTGGTGGAGTTTAACTGCAGCAAGCCAGCTTTGACTCAGTGGCTATCCTGAACTATGACTCCAAGTAACTCTTTTGAGGTGGCGCACACGAGTCCACATATTCACCATATCAATACACCACTATGGATCCGCTCCTGTCTCCCTACGAGAGCGCCATCCATAGCACTCACGCTTATCTTGCGTATTTTAGAGTATCCACTTTCACTTGTCTATGAACCGTTGAGCAACCCAAGTCCTTTACCGCGGACACGGCTATTCGAATAGATAATGTTAACCCTGCAGGGTGTACTTCTTCACACGCTCTCGCCACTTACCACGATGTACACGTCGTGTATCTCGGCAACCTTCAAGCGGAAGCTTTGGCGAGGGAGTCGGCCACGACCTGACTAACCACACAAGTCTCTCGTCCAGGTTTATCGCCTATTCGGGTTCCATCCGCAAGGAGATCCGGCCAGGGTGTCGCTCACGGCCCCAAACGATGTGTCCACCATCCGAGTGCCACTTGGTACACTGGGCCACTGTGCCTAGTCTATCCCAAGCCCACCTGTAACGGGTGCCACTTGGTAGACTACTAACACTACCTACAAATACCAGAAACTAGTTGCAACTCACGGACACGCATCATGTTGATTAATAAGTCGAGAGGGGTCGAGTTACCGGAACCCAATGTGTGGTAGTAACTGTTCATGGATCACAAACACAGAACTCAGTTCCTGAGGGAGGTTTCAATGAGACAACCCACCATGTACTCCTACATGGCCTCTCATCGCTACCTTTACCAAATCGTGTTCACACACTTAGCTCACACACAGTAGGACATGTTCACACACCTCCGATTCATCCCTGATGAATCAGTCCTGACTCAACTCTAAGCAGTAGCAGGTATGACAAACAAGCATGTATGAGTAGGCACATCAGGTCTCAAACAACTCCTACTCATGCTAGTGGGTTTCATCTATTTACTGTGGCAATGGCAGGTCATGCAGAGGAAAAGGGTTCAGCTACCGCAGCAAGTAACAAATATGTCGTTGTTGTCCTAATGCAGTAAAAGAGAGCAGGAGCGAGAGAGTGGGATTGTATCGGGATGAACAAGGGGGTTTTGCTTGCTTGGCACTTCTGAAGATAATATAGTTTCTTCATCGGTGTCATCGATCACATCGTCGGTACACGTCTACTGAGAGGGGACAAGCACCGACAAATAAAGAAGAAACACAATCAATGCAATGCACAATATCATGCATGATCATAACATGGCAAAATGAGTGTGTTGGGCTAATGCAACTACAAGCAAATTAAATGAAGTTGGTTTGAAGCCAAGATTCAAATTCAAACTCCACATCTGGTTATTTAAATGCCATTCATATGATTTGTACTAAACAGTAGTCATAAGTTGTTCTATCATGCATGAAATTAGTACAGATGGATAGATTGGATTTTTCTGATCATTTTTCATATATAATTTATTTCATTCAGATTTACGGTTGATTTTATATGATTTTTAGAAGTTTTGGACATTTTTTGAAATTTCCTGGATTTATTTTAAATCCAAAAAATTGTTAATTGCGTCAGGGTGACGTCAGTAGAGTCAATAGGGCTGCCCGGGTCAAACCTGACCAGGGGGTCCCACTGGTCAGTGTCACGGTGCTGGTTAGGGTCGCTGACATGTGGGCCCAGTCAACGGCCACGTCAGCCGGGTTAACTCAGGCATATGGGTCCCGCTGGGTTTTAAACTAACCTAATCAGAAACAAAACTGGGATTAATTAGGGCGTGGGGCCCACGCGTCAGTTGCCCAGGGGGTTGGTTAGCGGTGTGATTAGGCCCTAATCACGGCCACGTCGGCAGTCGCCGGAGTTCAGCCGGCGGCGACCAAGAGCGCGGCGGATGTTCACCGGAGTGGCTCGGGTTTCACCAGGCCGTTTGGGCCGCGGGCGGTACCATTGGAAAGTTGGCACTCGGCCACATCCAACGGAGGTGGAGGGAGGCCCTAGGGTTGCCGGAATTGGGCTCGGTGATGAGGTCAAGCGGCGGCGGGGCTCGGGTTCCAGTGGGAGCAGGGCTGCAGCTCGCGTACGGTGAACGGGGTGGCACAAGAGGCATCTAGGGGCAGCATAATCACACATGTGCCACGGGGGCAAGCAGGGGAAGCTCGGGAGTGCGGGCTCGCCGGCCATGGCGGACGGATGCCTCGGTTGCTCACAGGGCGGTGGCCAGAGGAGAAACACGCCTACGGGGAGAGGGGTGAGAGGTGCAGGAGCTCTGAGGGAGGCAGAGGAGATGGTCAGCGAGCTCGGGGACGACTTGGAGACGGTGAATCGGAGCCGGCGATCTTCGGTGCCCGTTGGTGAAAGGCAGCAGCGATGGCGTCACTTTGCAGGCTCCGGCATCGTGTGTGTTGACGGGGGCGATGTACGCGACGAGTGCGGAGCTTCTAGACAAGTGGGAAGGCGAGGGGAGGCCAGTGGGCACGGCGGCGGTGAGCTGCAGCTGCCGGGTGTGTTCAAAGCGGCCGGGAGAGAGTGCCGGAGCGGTGGGGTGAGGCCAGAGTGGCGGGGGTGTGGGCGTGGGGTTGCTGGGCGTCTCCAGGCGCGGATAGGCTCGAAGGGGAGGCGCCAGCACGAAGCAGGAGGTGGAGGCTCGGGCACGGGCGCGTCGACACGCCTACTCTGCCGATGGCGAGGTTGAAGATAGCGGTGCCCTGGTGGATCGGCCGCCAAGTGGATGGCAGTGGGCTGGGCCAGCACAGGTGAGGCCCAGGTGGGTTTCTCTCTCTCTCTCTCCTTTATTTTGTTTCAGTTTTCTATTTTATTCCTCTGTTTTGAATTAGTAAAATACTAATTAATTTCATAAAATCCTGGAAATAACTATGGGTGCTTTCTGAATTATTCCAGTGACCCTTAACAATTTCCAACATTTTTGGAGCATGTAAAATATATATAGCATTTAAATAGCTCCAATTGAAATATGTTTGAATTAATTCAAAGTCCAAATATGCCCTGCAAAAATGTGAACCATTTTTGGTAGATGCTTCCACCTTGATCCGGAAATGATGAACATTTTTAAAGGGCATTTTGAAATCATTGAAAAATATTTTGGTTGAACCTATTTGAATTCCTTTTGATGCTAGGGTTTGAACATCCCCATTTCAAATTTCCAAGAAAATTAAACATGATGCAAGCAAGATGCAAACACTAGGTAGCACCGGAAGCTAGGGATGTGACAATATGAATGCCTACGGCGGTGTACCGGGATATGCAATGAACCAAGAGTGACATGTATGAAAGGATTATTTATGGTGGTTTTGACACAAATACTATGTCAACCACATGATCATGCAAAGCAATATGACAATGATGAATGCGTCATGATAAACGGAACGGTGGAAAGTTGCATGGCAACATATCTCGGAATGGCTATGGGAATGCCATAATAGGTAGGTATGGTGGCTGTTTTGAGGAAGTTATAAGGAGGTTTATGTGTGAAAGAGCGTATCATATCATGGGGTTTGGATGCACCGGCGAAGTTTGCACCATCTCTCAATGTGAGAAAGGGCAATGCACGGTAGCAAAGAGGCTAGCAATGATGGAAAGGTGAGAGTGCGTATAATCCATGGACTCAACATTAGTCATAAAGAACGCACATACTTATTGCAAAAATCTACAGGTCATCAAAAACCAAGCATTACGCGCATGCTCCTTAGGGGATAGATTGGTAGGAAAAGACCATCACTCGTCCCCGACCGCCACTCATAAGGAGGACAATCAAAGAACACCTCATGTTTCAAATTTGTTACATAACGTTTACCATAAGTGCATGCGATGGGACTTGCAAACTTCAACACAAATATTTTTCAAATTCACAACTACTCAACTAGCACAACTTTGATATCACTACCTCCATGTCTCAAAACAATCATCAAGCATCAAACTTCTCTTAGTATTCAACACACTCATAAGAAAGTTTTTACTAGTATTGAATACCTAGCACATTAGGATTATTTAAGTAAATTACCATGCTATTTAAGACTCTCAAAATAATATAAGTGAAGCATGAGAGAATAATAGTTTCTATAAAACAAAACCACCACCGTTCTCTAAAAGATATAAGTGAAGTACTAGAGCAAAAAAATATATAACTCAAAAGATATAAGTGAAGCACATAGAGTATTCTAATAATTTCCGAATCATGTGTGTCTCTCTCAAAAGGTGTGTACAACAAGGATGATTGTGGTAAATTAAAAAGCAAAGACTCTAATCATACAAGACGCTCCAAGCAAAACACATATCATGTGGTGAATAAAAATATAGCTCCAAGTAAAGTTACCGATGGAAGTAGACGAAAGAGGGGATGCCTTCCGGCATCCCCAAGCTTTGGCTTTTGGTGTCCTTAGATTATCTTGGGGTGCCTTGGGCATCCCCAAGCTTAGGCTCTTGCCACTCCTTGTTCCATAATCCATCAAATCTTTCACCCAAAACTTGAAAACTTCACAACACAAAACTTAACAGAAAATCTCGTGAGCTCCGTTAGCGAAAGAAAACAAAACACCACTTCAAGGTACTGTAATGAAATCATTCTTTATTTATTTTGGTGTTAAACCTACTGTATTCCAACTTCTCTATGGTTTATAAACTATTTTACTAGCCATAGATTCATCAAAATAAGCAAACAACACACGAAAAACAGAATCTGTCAAAAACAGAACAGTCTATAGTAATCTGTAACTAACACAAACTTCTAGACATACAAAAATTCAGAAAAAATAGGAAGACCTAGACAATTTGTTTATTGATCCGCAGAAATTGGAATCAATATTTTATCACGTTCTGGTGATTTTTAACAATTATTTTCGTGAACAGAAAGTTTCTGGAATTTACAGCAAGATCAAATAACTATCATCCAAGAAGATCCTATAGGTTTAACTTGGCACAAACACTAATTAAAACATAAAAACAAAACTAACAAGAGGCTAGATCAAATATTTATTCCTAAACAGAAGCAAAAAGCAAAAAAAAAACTAAAAATAAAATTGGGTTGCCTCCCAACAAACGCTATCGTTTAACACCCCTAGCTAGGCATTAACAATTTTGATGATGCTCACATGAAAGACAAGAATTGAAGCGCAAAGAGAGCATCATGAATCACATGATAAACACATATAAGTCTAACATACTTCCTATGCATAGGCATATTATAGGCAAACAAATTATCAAGGCAAGCAAAAACTAGCATATGCAAGGAAGCGGAAAGAAACAATAGCAATCTCAACATAACGAGAGGTAATTTAGTAACATGAAAATTTCTACAACCATATTTTCCTCTCTCATAATAATTACATGTAGGATCATAAGCAAATTCAACAATATAGCTATCACAAAACATCTTCTTAACACGATCCACATGTATACAAAGTTGACACTCTTCCAGAATAGTGCGATTAACATTAACTAAAGTCATGACCTCTCCAAAATCACTTTTATCAAAAACTTCATAAGATTGATCAAAATCCAAATATGTGGGATCTAAAGTTGACACTCTTCCAAACCCACTTTCAATACTATTGCAAACATTATTATCAATCTCATATTCATCATGGGGCTTAAATAAATTTTCAAGATCATAAGAAAAATCACCCCAATCATGATCACTACAACAAGTAGTAGACATAGCAAACTTAGCATCCCCAAGCTTAGGGTTTTGCATATCATTAACACAATTGACATTAAGAAAATTTATAGTAAAATTATTGCAATCATGCTTTTCATCGAAGGAACTACCAAGTATGGGTGCAATAGCAATGATCTCATTTTTAACATAAGGAACTATAGCAAATTCGTCTTCATAGATATTGGCATCATGGCCACAAGAATAGTAAGAATCATGTTCATCAAGGGATATTTCAACCAAATCATCGAAATCATCATTATCTATAGATTCATGCATATCATTATTTTCTTCCAAAGCAACGGTCATTCTTTCAATAAATTCTTGGACATAGACATTATGAGCAATGTTTTCATTGCAATATTTAAGTATGACGGAATTTTCAGATTTGTTGAGAGTAAAATCATACTTTTCAATCAAAGAAGCAACTTCATGAGCACCCTTAAAACGACAAATTCTTCAATTTGTTCGATATCATAGTAACTATAAACACCCTTTGCATAAGAAGATAAGATTTCATTATCATTGAACTCACATAGGTAGGGAAGGTGTTTTTAGGGTTCTTAGAGCAACAAGTAAAATCACAAATTTCACAAAGATTCCAAGCATAGCATAGCAAACTATTTATATGATACCATAAGAGCTTCCCTTTTTCAAACAAACGATGACGCACAAAATGAGCATGCTGATCTAAAGATTTCCCATCAACTAGGCTAGTTGGGGTTTCAGCACGAGCGCATAACACTACAAAAAAAAGACACATCCGTGACATTTTGGGCCGAACGAATTTTTTTTCTGTCATACATATGACACTTCTATGACGATAATTGTGACAAAACCCGGTATCATCATAGATGTGGTGGGCTCCTATTTATATGACAAAAAATCATGACAGAAAATGGGCTTTTCGTCCTGGGCGGGCCAGAGACGCAGCTGCATGACATTCTTTGGGCCGTCCATGACGGAAAAAACCGTGGTAGAAGCGAGGGGGAGGAAAATTTCGGGGAGTTCCCGGTTACGGTGGGAGGTCGGGGGCCGAGTGATGCGCGTTTCTCTCGTACATGTACGTGTGTGTGTGCGAGGCGTTGGCTCTAACTGAGCCGAGCGAGGCGTTGGGCTCTAACTGAACCCGAGCGATTGCAGATCAGAACTACAGCTCATCGAACCCGGCGATCGATCGATGGCTGTTAATCGAACCCGATTGAGCGATTCCTTCGCTCTTCGCTGCTAACTAAAGCCGATCGATCTTGCCTGCAGGATGAGCGATGGCGTTGCGGGGTTGGATGAGCGATTGGCGGTGGCGTTACCTCTGGATGAACAGGACCCGTGGTGTGGTGGAGTCTTTGGATGAGCGATAGATGGTGGAGGGGTGGCCGTGGAGGGGTGGTTGAACAGGACCCCGTGGTGTGGAGGGCTGGATGAATAGTAGATGGTGGAGGGGTGGTTGAACAGTAGCCGGTGGAGTAGCGCATGGTGGAGGCTGGATGAACAGGAGCCCGTGGAGGCTGGAGGAGGTCGACGGTAGCCCGTGGAGGCTGGAGGAGGTCGACGGTGGAGATGAACAGTATCCCGTGGAGTCCCGTTTTGCGGTACGCCACACCCCTCCAGATGAACAGGACCCCCGTTTCGACCGTGGAGGCTGGAGGAGGTCGATGGTGGAGATGAACAGTATCCCGTGGAGTCCCGTTTTGCGGTACGCCACACCCCTCCAGATGAAGAGGAGCCCCGTTAAACCGGTGGCGCTCCAACACAAGTCCGCTTTCGTCTGCTTTGGCGGTACGCCACACCCCTCGCGATCACCTTGCCCCCGGTTTCGACCGTAGGAGGTCCGTTTCCTCCGTTTTGCGGTACGCCACACCCCTCCCGATCAACAGGACCCCCGTTTCGACCGTAGGAGGTCCGTTTCCTCCATTTTGCGGTATGCCACACCCCTCCCGGTCAACAGGACCCCGTTCCGAACATAGGAGGTCCGTTTTCCTCCGTTGTGCGGTACGCCAGGCCTCGTTTCCATCGCCTGTTCTTTCCAAGCCCTCCTGATGAACACGACCATGCATTCCGTTCCGACCCAGCCGGTTGGCTCCCCATGAACACAATGACGACGCTGTTTCTCCGTTCCGACCCAGCCATGTACGTATGCGCGCGAGTAGGCGTTCAAGACCCTGCCCGTATGTACGTGCGTGGCGTATTTTCTTTCTTGCACCCTCGCCCGCATGCGTGCGTGTACATGCTACGTCGCGGCGCCTCTACTACGACACGTGCGCCGCCTCTACAACGACCGGTATATGCATTACGTTCGCGACAAGAATGACAACGCTACGTACGCTTCGACCAGGTGGGTCCCGACTGTCAGGCACTTCCTTGCATGCGAAGATGTAGCTGGTGGGTCCCAGCAGTCAGGGGGCGAATCGTTTTTTTGCCTGGACGGACTTCCTTGCGTGCGAAGATATAGCCGATGGGTCCCAGCAGTTAGGGGGGCGAATCGTTTTTTTTGCCCGGACGCACTTCCTTGCGTGCGAAGATGTAGCTGGTGGGTCCCAACAGTCAGGGGGGCGAATCATTTTTTTTGCCTGGACGCACTTCCTTGCGTGCGAAGATGTAGCTGGTGGGTCCCAGCAGTCAGGGGGAATCGTTTGTTTTTGCCCGGACGCACTTCCTTGCGTGCGAAGATGTAGCTGGTGGGTCCCAGCAGTCAGGGGGCGAATTGTTTTTTTTGCAAAATACGGTGGCCCATCCGGTGGGTCCCCGCTGTCAGGTGGAGGAATAATTATTTTGCACGTAATAAGGAGGCGCTTCCTTGCTGCAGCCATGGACCAAGCTGTCAACCTCTCCACGTACAGTCCACGTCCGATGGAAGCCGCTCCTTGACCACGTTGACCACGCCGCGCTGAGAGCACCAGGGCGGTGGACGACGGCGAGGCCTAGGAAGGGGACGACACGGAGCCGGGGAAGACGCGGCAGTGGATTCCCACGCCAGAGAAGGAGTACAAGGGTTCACCGTTCATCGCGGTGTGAGGCTGCCGTCGCGCCAGAATAACAGGGGTGTGGGTGAGTAGAGGATGGCATGGCCAGCGGTGGGAGTAGTAGGGCGGTGAGGCCTCCGCCGCCATCGCAACCGCCACGGGAGGCAGGTGTGCACGAGGCACGACCGCGCTGGTTTGGGCGGCCGGAGCAAGAAGACCAGAGGTTGAAGAAGCACTACGGCCGTTGGATGGACATCGTCACGGTCACTTTGGAGCTAGAATCGTGCATATTGACTAAGTTGACAAAGCCCTCCGTCCCGTCAACTTAGTAGGCCCACAAGTCAGCCTGCCACTATACTTTGGGTCCCAGCTAACAGCGGAGTATTCATTTTTTTGTGCGTAATAAGGAGGCACTTCCTTGCGTGCGAAGATATAGGCTGGTGGAGTCCGAGCTGTCAGCCGGGCGGTAACGTTTTTCACAAAATACAGAGGCCCTTTCGGTGGGTCCTCGATGTCGGTGGAGGAATCATTATTTTGCAGCGTAATAAGGAGGCATTTTCTTGCGTGCGGCCGTGGACCCAAATTGTCGGCCTCTCCACGTCTGATCCACTTCAGATGCATGTCGATCGTTGACCATGTTGACCAGGCGCCGAGAGCACCAGGCGGTGGGACGGCGACGAGGCCTAGGAAGGAACGACATAAGGCAGGAAGACTCGGCAGTTGTTTCCCACGCGGAGGGGAGTACGACTGTACGAGGCTTTACTGGTTCGTCTGCCGTCTCTGGAGAATAACAGCAGGTGTGGGTGAGTAGAGGGATGGCTAGGGCAGCGATGGGAGTATGGTGGGGCGGTGAGGCCTGCGTGGCAGCAGAGCCGGCCGCGGGGAGGAGGGAGCAGGCAGTCCCGCCAATGCTTGTTTGAGTGGCTGGAGCAGGAAGAGCAGAGATTGAAGAAGCACGATGGCCGTTGGATGGCCATCCAACAGTCACTGCTTGTGCGTCAACCTTTTTTTAGGAAAGCCTCAAATCTGTGGAAAACAAATACAACCCATCTGCCATTATTTCTAATAATTTACAACCCATTTGCTAATTCTTAAGGTTTTTTTGAAGCCCATATTATTTTTGTTAGCATTACAGCCCATATTGTGGCCACGGTTAAAAAATTATACAAAATTTTGCATATTTCAAAAGGTCCGAACGGTTTTTAATCCCAAAATTTTGACTCACATTCAAACTGATTTTAAAATAAATGTATATCAATATAAAATCCAACAAATTCTCCATGCATAAAAATTAATGTAATTTAAAATCTCGAAATGAAAAAAGATATTTGAAACTAATTGCGGTTTGATGTGTTTTAAAATGTACAACCCATTTCTCATTCTTGATGGGCCATTTTCTCGGCTAGCCGAATGAAAGCTCTCCTCGTCTTGAAAGATTTGCAGCCCAACAGCCCGACAAAGCGACTTACTTGGAAAATCACAAAAACTGGCTGTGGCCATGGACCCACTGTCACCTCTCCACGTCAAGATTTCTTCCGATGGAAGTCGTTCCTTGACCACGTTGACCATGCCGCGCAGAGAGCACCACGGTGGTGGACGACGGCGAGGCCTAGGAAGGGGACGACGCGGAGCCGGGGAAGACGCGACAGTGGAAGCCCGTGCGAAGAGGAGTATGAGGGTTCACTGGTTCGGCTGCGGTGTGAGGCTGCCGGCGCCGAACTGGCAGCCGGTGGGAATAGTAGGAGGCGATGAGGCCTCATGGCAAAGACAACCGCCACGGGAGGCGTGGAGCATGAGGCACGACCGGCGCTCATTTGGGCGGCCGGAGCAAGAAGACCAGAGGTTGAAGAAGCACTACGGCCGTTGGATGGACATGGTACGTCCATCGAGCTAGAATCGTTCATATTGACTAAGTTGACAAAGCCCTTCGTCCCGTCAACTTAGTAGGCCCATTAAGTCAGCCTCCCACCAAGGTGGGTCCCAGCTAGCGAGGGAGTATTCATTTTTGTGCGTAATAAGAAGGCACTTCCGGTGGGTCCGGAAATGACAGGGGGATCGTTTTTCGCGAAATACGGTGGCCCGTCGGTGGGTCCCAGTCGAGAAGCAAACGTTTTTTTCACAAAATACGGTGGCCCGTCCAGTGGGTCCCTTCTCTCAGTTGGAGGAATCATTATTTTCCGCGTAATAAGGAGGCACTTACTTGCTGCGGTCGTGGACCCAGCTGAGATTCTCCATGTACAGTATACTTCCGATGGAAGTCGTTCCTTGACCACGTTGACCTCGCCTCGTTCCGTTGCATGCATGTGTCCATGGGCATGGTGCGTCCCCACTGCCGACCTCTCACGTGACAAATATCTTCCGATGACTCTCGGTTGTTGACCACGTTGACCACACCGTGCGGCGCACCTGCATCGAACGACCGGAGATGGGGAAGACGGGCGGTGGAGTCACAGAATGGAGAGGAGTGGGAAACTTCATCGTTCAGGTGCATGGCAGCACAATCGTGGTGCCGCCCACGGAGACAGGAGCAAGAACGAGAGGTTGAAGAAGGAGCACGGCCGTTGGATTAACATCCAACGGTCCAAATTGCTAGAATCATTTGTTGATTAAGTTGACAAAGCCGTGTGTACACGTCCGCTTAGTAGGCCCACAAGTCACCACCAACTGGACGGGTCCCAAATTGTCAATGGGATGAATAATTTTTTCGCAAAACAAGGAGGCACTTCCTTCCGTGCGAAGATACAGCCGGTGGGTCCCAGCTGTTAGGTGGAGGAATTTTTTTTCCAGCTTAATAAGGAGGAACTTTCCTTGCGTGCGACCATGGACCTTGTGGGTCCCAACCGTCAGGCTCTCCACGTACAATCCTCTTCCGATGTCACTTGTTTGTTGACCATGCCGCACCGAACACCGCGAGGTGGTGGACGACGGCGAGGCCCCGGACGGGAACGACTCGGAGATGGGAAAATGCGGTAGTGGAGTCGCAGATTGAGAGGAGGAGAAGGGTTATAACTGGTTCTGTTGCGGCGTGGGGCTGTAGTTTGTGGAGAATAACAGGAGGTGTCGAGGGGTGGAGGGATAGCCTGGCCGGCGGTGGGGTAGCGCTTCGAAGCGTTGCGTGTTAAGCAGAGCCGCTAGCCGCCGGAGGCCGGACCAGGCGGTCCCGGCGACGCTGGAGGAATAAGATGAGAGATTGAAGGTGCATGCCGGCCGTTGGATATAAATCCAATGGCTGTGGATGACACAATCATTTGTTGACCAAGTTGACAACGCCCTGCATAGGCTTCGACCTATTGGCCCACATGTCAGCCTACAAAAATGTGGCATATATTTAACCCATGTTTTCTAGAATGTACAGTCCATTTGTCGGGCTGGGTGAACAAATAATTTCGCGTCAATCAGGCCCATTTATATTTTCTAAGACATCCCAGCCCATTTGCACTTCCTTGAAATACACGTATTAGGTGGGCTCATTATATATATAATGTTATGTTAGAAGGAGCAATTAATATCAAAGAATAAACCGAAGAGGCACATTATATATATATATAATTAAGAAATTAGCGAGTTATTGCTCAAAATAAAAATGAGCGCGTTATTATTAAATTGGTCCTTCAAAATCTTCGCAAGCTTTTGTACGCAATCACCAGGATCTTCCTTGCCTGTGAGTAAAAAACAACCAGGATTTTCCGTTAAACATTTACTTTTATATGTTAATAACACGTGGGATGTTTTTATAATGTATATATAAGTCTCTATAAAATATACGATAATAGTAATAATATAAATATATATAATGTGGTTAGAAGGGAAAACATAAATTGGACACAACATTACTTTTATAAGAGACATGCTTTTATACCCCACAAAGAGGCATACTAACAAGTTCACACACAAATACAATGTAAAAGGTAAACATTCATATCAAACTCAGGTTCACAGGACACGTTCATATTCATAGCCAACATTCACTATCAACAACTCAAAAGATTCATATATACACAAGCTCAGCATATCTATGCATCCAAATGATTGATAGATCACACAACAATATTCATACATAAATCACAAAAAGATTCAGATATACACATGTTCAGTATGTTTATGCATCCAAATGGTTGAGATAACAGCCAATATGATCCATGGACGAACTCTAATTACCTAGGGTACATACTGGTAAATGGTGTTCAATCGGAGGTACTTCTTGCTAAAATTAGTTCTTGTACAAGTAAACTTTCGAGTACATAAGAGGCAACACACACAATCTAAACTTTGCTTGTAGGTTTATCCTCAAATAGTGGCCTGGTGCCGAGGGAGGTTTGAGCAACTTGGCCACTACTTTCACAACTAGTTTACTGGCTCATCTTGGTCCAGTATCTCGCCAAAATTCTACATTGCAGACGAGAAAGGAGGCGGTTGAGAAAATGAACCACCCAAATTTTTTGTGCAGTTCAACTGAAATGGAGCATCCTTGGCGTGCAGACTAATTAAGTGCCAGATGAATATACGCGTCAACCAACTTGAATGGAATCTTTAGACTCCATGCCATATAGTTCGCTACCTTATGTGCCGATAACCAAAAGGCACAAGTTGGGACCAAAGACTGGACTGCGTTTTTCTGGCCTATGCACCAAGCAATATTTTTATGCTCACTCTCCTAATACTTGAGTTTGACAACTGGTTGACGCCTTGGTTGATACTCGAATGAATATATGCACTTCTTGTCAACATCGATGCTTGTCTGAGTGAACTTTGGAGTACATAGCAAGAGCATAAGTACCTGTCCATCTCGATCATTTTGTGCAGTTCTCTGAAATCACCCGATGTAATGATTTGCCTGCGAGTTCAGGCTCCAAATTACTCCTTTATGAAATCGGCAAACAAGAGCACAATACCAAATTACCAATACATATGACAGGCACAATAATCAGGATAAAGACCAGTACCAACCTGTGTGAGGTAGCATATCAATTACTATTTCCTTTGTCTGGAAGCCGAGATAAGCCAAGCAACTGACAACAAAGGAAGAAAGCAAGCGGAGATTAGCGACTGACAGGAAAGAACGGAAGCTGTCGAGGCAATGAAGCACCCAAAGTTTTTGTGCAGTTCCACCAAAATCGAGCATCCCTGTTGGCACATATATTGAGAGAGTGAGATTACTGTAATAGTGGGACTAGTTGATGAAACATACACTAACAAAGAGAAGCACCCTCATTATCTTAATGGGTAAAGTTAGCAACATAGTAGTCTTGCTTAAAGAGAGGTATTAGTTTATTTAATCAGTGCCAATTAGCTCAACTCAACACTCAAAGCATTTCCATTTATCATAGGTTGCAAAACTTAAAAGTGCAAAGATAAAGCAGTTTCTCATGATAGTAGCACGATACAAATAGAGATGACAGCAAACTAATATGGATGAAGGCCTTAGGCTGCATACCAACCTCGAGAAAAAAGCTTATTCATGTAGTCCCATAAGAGATGATAAAGCACTCACTGAAACACACAATACTATATATTTTGTGCACTTCAAATGTATGGTTAAAATCACTCTTGTTTACCAAAGGCTTTGAGATTATATCGAAAGATTATCAAGAACTTCCAGCAGAGTTAAAGCACTAGCTGGGATACAGTTCATTGTATTGTCTTGTGTAGTTCCACTAAAATGTATGATTGGCACAACATGATCCCTGTTTGCACATGTAGGAAAAAGGTGAAACCTTCATTAGCTTAGTGAGAAAGGATAGGAAGACATTAGCATATTACTCAAACAGTAGCATCAAATTCATGATGGACAATACGCAAAACATTGCCTCATTGAACCAATGGCAATAAATTGACATGCAAAAAAATAGCACTATTATGTCATGACACTAATAAAATTCCCTCCCTGCTCCACCACATGATTCACCTCCATAGACAAACATTCACACGTACATGATTCAAAGATAGGGTCCTACTAAAGATTTGTTTAACTCCAACAGGAAAATTAGGCAAGAATAATTTAGTGGTACTTAATTACTCCTAATTAATTAAGTGAGACAATGTAGTGGAAGGGCTCCTCAAGGATCGTCTCACATGTAAGGTAGTCGTAAATGGAGCCCTTGAATGGCCTCGATCGAGGCCTCCGCTTCAAAGCAAGATCGCCTTGGCACTATTTATTCTTCTTCTTCTTCCTCTTCATGCTCTGTTTCTCTTTCTCCTCACAAGTTGGTGAAACCAAGTACATGATTGGCCTTCTAATTCAGAATTGGTTTTGTCAGTGAGGGAGTACAAGTGTACTAGTAAAAATAACATTATTTTCTCATGGCATTCGGAAAATAGAGATGAACACATGCATTAAATATCATTCTTACCTAAAGGAAGGTTATGGCGCCAATATGGATGATGAGGATTGGAACGCAGATCTCCCTTTGTGCAGTTCCACCGAAATGAACCAACTGCTCCATTCTCGACATTCCAGCTTAAACAACACAAAAGTCACTTCTTTTAAGAAGAGTTTTGTGCAATGCACCAAAAGGTCACAACAAAGAACTGTGTGAATTGGATATCCTGTTTGCACAAAAGGCACAAAGGAAACAAATGTCAGTCTCAAACAATTACAGGAAAAAACATTTGGCTAAACTTGTCGAGTCTCAAAAATTACAGGCAAAAACAGTGGCATGGCTTCATTTTTACCAGGACATTATATTAAGAACAGCTAAGGCTGCGTTAGGTTCCACGAGGTTTGGTGCAGGATTTTCGTAGGAACACAATTCCTACGGTATTATTTCCCTTCCAACCGTTCAGAACACGGGAAAGGTGAATAGTGTTTCATAGGAAAGCTGGTCTGGTAGTACTGGTAACATAGGATTAGAAACATCCACGCGCTTCTCATTTTTTGGGCGGAAGCCCGAGGCAGGCGCTCGCTGCCATGTGTTAGACAGGTTGCTGTGCTGTGTTTGCTGGAATAAAAAAATCAACCTATGTGTGGTACGTGAGGTGAGGACAAGAGTAGTCACTGTGCAGCTGAATAAACAAATAGCATCTCATCTTGCCAAGCATGCTACTCTAAAAAACAAATATGTACATTTCAGAGTCCATCCTAACACATTCTAGAGTTTCCTCCGGTTCATTGTTCCATAGTTTTATACCTACATTCCTATCCTATTCCTCTATTTTCATCAAGATCTATGTTTTCTGCCCCTTTATTCCTAATCGAGCCTAAATATTTGGTATAAGGGCATGGGATAGTGGGTGCACCAAAGAAGACATCACCATGTACGTAAACAGGGGCATAAAGTGGTGATTCATAGTTTGTTGCCCCGAGAAACAAACATCCAAGAAACATATCAGGGTTGGTCCCATTTTTGTTCACTCTAGCCACCTACTACCAGTTTTTCCTTACCACACGGATCCACTAGGATGGTTTTTTTTATACCTAAAAATGCAAAAAAGAATTCTTAAAAAAAATTGCAAGAATTCTTTTATAATGGTGAAATTCTTGCTGAAAGCACAGCTACGTGCTGGCACTCAATCAAGTAGTAGCGCTCCGGATGAAGGGAGAATAGGGGTATTAAGAAGAGGGATTTCCCAAGGATCTAAAACCCCAATCCCTTTTGGGGGCCAAATACCTCCGATCTCTACCGTAGGTGCTCATACCACTGTGTACAACGTTACCCCTATATTTCCCTTTTCGACCAAGAGACCGGTTGGATGACCAGTCTGTACTACTTTCACCCCCTTTCCTTCCTGTTTGTACCAAGTCCGATGTACATACTAAATTCCCCCACCCCACTTTATTTCTTGTTTGAACCAAGTACTCCTCCGTTCGAATTACTTGTCATCAAAATGGATGTGTCTAGAACTAAAATACATATAGATACATCCATGTCAATGACAAGTATTTACGGACGGAGTGATTACAATATTCGACTCCATTAATTAGCTTTACCTCTAACAGTATAAGAAAAAAAGGTGACGTTGGACCATCCGATCGAGAGGGGCTGAGAGGTAGAAAATGATGCACATGCAGCGACGTAGCAAGCTGGGGAAGTAGAGCTAAGGCGGTTTGGAACGAAGATATACCTGAAGGTCATCGGGATGTGGATAGGTGGGCGGCGGGAGGCCGGATCCGCCCACAGGCAACAATGAAGGGATCGGAGGACCTCCCACGCCGGCGCTTGGCCGAGAGATAGCAGTCTGCGGCGGTGGGTCTCCTCCTCATTTGTTATTTACATAAACGTTGCCCTCGTCCCTTCACCGTCGGAGGGGATACGTCTTGATCTGTAACCAGCGGCGAGGATAAAAAGCCAGTGTTTTTTGAAGGGAGAAAGACAGTGTTACTACCCCTATCTTGTTTAGATCTGGAGAGGATGAGAGTATGTAAATAGAGCAACCCTAGCAAGCAAGCATGGAGGCTCCGGCCTATATGTAAGTAGTGGGGTAGTTTTCCTTTTTCACTCCATCAAAACAATCGTTTAAAATTGTGTACTACTACATGCGAGGTCGCGGTTTTTTAGTTGTTGATTGTTTTTTGAGATAGCTACCCGCTTGTTCCAAGTGGTGTTATGGTGTGCCAGGTCGCACTTTGTATCGTTCAAGTCTGGTACTACAAGTCCCTCCATTAAATGAACAACCACCCCCTCGTAAAAATTGTGAACAAGCCCACGGCTAAAATTAAGCGGAAACGTGGGTTGCCCCAACATGCATTATTATTTATATTTTCTACTCCCTCCTTCCTAAATTTAAGTCTTTTTATTAGCCACACCTAAGACAAGAATTTTTTATTAGGAGTGAACCCCACATGTCATAGACACAAAAATTGTGGCAAGATTCCTTAGGCAAGCCAAACTGTGTCTAACAATTTGAGCAACTCAGGTTAGGCAAGTGTGGCAAGTGTGGGAAAAATAATGTGGCAACATAAGACAAACATAGTCACAATCCAAACAGCCCCGTAATTTTTGTGACATTCATGAAAATTTGGTTAGTTAAATTTATAGTCAAAATTTGGCAAGGTGCATCAAATCAACACATGCAAGTATCAAAAGGAAAGTCACGACATGCATGCATGCGTTGTACTCCCTCCATTTCCAAATATAAGTCTTTTTGCAACAAGTGACTACATACGAAGCAGAATATGTCTACTCCTACATACTAAGTAGCCCATTTGAAATGTGCAAACAGACTTTTATCGAGTGCAGTGCTTTAATGTGTCGCGTCAACTCGTACAAGACCGAGAAATTTGATTACTACGACGCCCTCTCCCTCGCCGACTGAGCTCTGGTGCCTTAACTGCACCTGCCTTTGGCTCCATGACAGGAGGGCCAACCACCTGTTGGGCCCACCTGTCATAGACGCAAAGGCAGGATCAGTAACTAGAAGCTTTCACTACACGCTATCCCTCCCGCATGAGCTGGATGGACATGCAGCAGTGGATTCGATACTTTAGAAGTAGGAGTAGCATCATTGTTCGTCTTCTCGAAGAGGCGAAGAGCCAAGCGCAACCTGAACGTGGCGATTCTTGACGCTCGCGTGGTGCGGTTCCTTGGAGCACGCATATACTAGCCAGGCTCTTGCATGAGACAAAATTGCTACTCCCTCCTTTCCGGTTTATAGTGCTCAATTCAAAAATCTCACCAATCAATGTAGATGGTGAGTGGTGGAATACAGTTTGTAGTTTTGCAAAAGCACCTAATAAATGCTCTTGTTTTCCTCAAAAATTATGTTTATCAATGCATTAATTGCAATGCATGCATGCATAAAGTACATGCATTGGTCAATTTTCTCTTAATACTTGCATGCAATGATTTAATGCACCTTGGAATCTGAAAATGTGATGGAAAACAACCAAATTGAGCCTTATAAAATGGAAAACATAAAATTTTGAGATAAGCCCTATAAACCGGAAAGGAGGGAGTTTTGTTTAACAATTAAACTCCATTATCCATTGGTTAACACTCATTCTGCATAGGTCCACGCGCTTAGCACCGTTTCCTCCTGGGTTCACCAATGTTTATTTGCTAATTAATAGCATTGCATGCAATGAACTAGCCATTGCAAGTCATTAAAAGCATGCACACCTCTCATCTCTTATTGGTTGATATGTCAAGAAACAAGAAACAAGGTAGAAGTTAATGCACCGCGCCTAAGTGTTTTGGGACTATTTGGTTTTCGTAAGATGACTTACACACCTAGATGGAGGGAGTAGTATAGACCTGTAAACCGGAAAGGAGTATTTGCCTTTCTAGAGATTTCAACAAGTGACTAGACTACACCGTGTGCAGTACCCCCTCCCTTCCGGTTTATAGGGCTCAAATCTCAAATCTCATGAACCAAGGCATTTTTCGATTGGAGGAATGTATCTTGTACTTTAAAAAACTACCCTAATTAAACTCATGCATTAATTACGTAGTTCTCTCGTTTTCCTCTCCGCCTTGGTCGCGGTGCACAATACTGAGCACTCCTATATGACTAGCCGCTCTCCTCCCTCCTTTCCGGTTTATAGGGCTTATCTCAAAATTTTAGTTTTTTCATTTTATAAGGCTCAATTTGGTTGTTTCCCATCACATGTTCAGATTCCAAGGTGCATTAAATCATTGCATGCAAGTATTAAGAGAAAATTGACCAATGCATGTAATTTATGCATGCATGCATTGCAATTAATGCATTGGTAAACATATTTTTTGAGAAAAACAAGAGCATTAATTGGGTGCTTTTGCAAACTACAAAAAGTATTCCACCACTCACCATCTACCTTGGTTGGTGAGATTTTTGAATTGAGCCTTATAAACCGGAAAGGAGGGAGTATCTACATGCGGGACATTTCAAAGCATCCGGGACCGCGTGCCATCCACCAAATCACAACGAGGTGCTACAGTCGAGACTCACCTATCACCCCGGTGTGTCCGTCATGACCCGTCATATCACAAAACCCACATCTTTACCAGCAGTGGTAAGGTGGCCTCCAAGTTGGACTGGATGAAGCAACCATCATTTAATTGGAACGCTCGTTCACGCCCTTTCTTCCCTTTCTTGAAGAAAACCTCACTCTAGGCTACTCACTTCTGCCATTTTTCTTACATACCGGCGAAGGAAAGGTGGGCAAATCAGTTATGCTGCTATATTTTCATTCCAATAATCTTCTTTTGCGAAGCAATCGACTGATTCTCACATCCTATTCTTTTCCCGTTTTCACTGCGATTGTGGTTTCCTTTCGATTGCTTTTTGTTTGTCAGTTCATTGATGGATCCTGGAGCACTATGCAAAGAGTTGCCAGCGGACAACCCAATAGAGACAGCGATCTCTAGGAAGCGAGCACCGACCAACGAGTTGACCATGTTGGCAGGCCAACCCATGGAGACGAAGAACTGGCCAAAGAGTTGAGGACGTTGGCGGACGAACTCCTCAAAGAAAGTTGGAAGAATAGCAAGGGCCCCACCCTGCCAACCCCAGGGACTCTGATTGCCACCTATGTGAGGCTCAATACCGAGTTTGAGGAGATAGTCGCCGTTGAGAAGCAGTATTCCCCTGGCAAGGTGATCGCCTCCATCGAGGACGAGGAGATGGCCCCGGAGGGATGAGATCCCCCGGTGAGCTGCACAAGGTAAAAAATAATGGCTTATTACCATAGTTTTGGTTTTTAATTATTTGCAATGTGCTTGCTAATATGTTAGGGTTGTGCAGGCACCGGTGGTTGTCCTTGATGATTCCGACATCGCCCCAGAGATTGATTCCGATGTCGCAGTCAGTCCTGTGGACATCGCCCCAGAAATCGATTCCCATGCCGCTGTCCGTGCTGTGGTCATTGCCGGAGAGATCGATGACAAGAAATAGTTGGTCGCGCTAATCCTTCAGGGTAGTTTGCATTGCCCTGTGTTTAATTACGTAACGATGCGTGTTATCAAACCATCTTAGGGCTAGTGCACCGCCTTGTGTGGGCGGATCTTGCTACTTTTGTTTGATAGTGAATCATGCGATGAATCATGCGAACCCTCTCCGAGTTATGGAAACAGATGTGTCCTCACCAGCTTTTGATGTAATATATGGCATGCTTAGATGTAAGTTTGAACTGTTTATGATATCAGCAGGGCTTGTTTGATGATTCTTGGTGTTAGTAGGCTAGCTACTGTGCGAGCTATAGTACTTGCAAAACACTCACCAAAGAGAAACGTTGGGGCTGATGAGCTCGTGGTACGCTTATACTTATCCCTCGTTGATCGACCAATAGCCCTAGCTCCTAAAATTGTAGGCTTAGCGATCAATCAGACAATAGTCGACATACATTCAGGCCTCATTTGGTTCATAGGGTAGGAAAATCGTAGCAAAAGTACAGAGAACGTGCACCACAAAATCATAGCAAAGGCAGTAGAGGCGTACTCCCTCCGTTCCAAAATAGATGACCTAGGCGGGCTAGTTTGGCCTAGTGGGTTTCAGTGATATGACGTGGCATGCGTCGTCCAGTCTTCGCGTGTGGTAGCAGTATTGCGGGTACAATAAGTTTTCCTGAAGAAGCGGAATTCAATGAAGTCATGATGGTTCCTTCGTCCGAACAACTTACAGTGGGAAAGGTTGGGCCTGCAATACGATCGGGGTAGACCAGGATAATTTTGTGCATGGCAGGTGGACCAGGATGGTCGACGTCCCACATGTCGGCGAATGAAAGTATTCTTTTCGATATAGAGGACGAGCAACGAGTATTCATTGTTTATTTTTGATGAAAGCTATTGTCTCCACTGTTACTCCTTGACTTTGTCAATGCCTCTCTCTCCTCCACATAAGCGGGGACTACTTGCTATGTATGCAGCGGGCAGCTGGCGTCTTGAGGGGCCAGGGCGGTGAGAGCGGGCTACGGAAGCGGTCCGGACTCCAGCATGGCCCACCTCTCATTATCACCATATATTTCTTGGAGTCCGGCGCTGGCGGGCGATCTCTTCTCCTCCCCATTTCTCTCTTCTCACCGACGCTCACGAGCGATTAGATTTCGCCATCGATGGTTTATTCAATTACGGTCCCACATGTCGCTGAAATTGCAAGACAACGCGTGTCCCTCTCGGTGAGCGGGCGTGCGAGCCGGACTGTCGGGTTTCACGCTGCACGAGTCGTAAGTGTGCCGCCTTTTCCTTTAGAACTTGCGAAGCGTAACATTTTCGCGGGATCGATCGATAGAAATCCAGAACAAAATGACGAGCGCGGTGCTTTCCCGCTCGTTAGGCGGGCTAGTTCGAGTGATATGACGAGCTACAGTGCCGTCCACTTGCTCCATTTTTATGTAAGCAAGAGTTTACACTCTTACGTGGGAGGAGTGCGAAACACCACAGATCTGATTTTGATCGAGGCATAACTGTTCCCTGCCAAATAATGGAGGATTGTTAGAGATTATAGCATGATAGTTAGGGCATCTCCAGCGCTGGCCCACAAATTTACACCAGCATATGTCCGAGGACACTAATGGATGCCATCCGATGCTGCCCGCATACCTTTCGACAACTATATGAACTAACCGGACGAAATTCGTGCAAACAAAGCAAATTTCAAATTAACCGGATGAAATTCATTACATTTTGAAAACTTTTCCTACAAACTGGACAAAATTCATTACATATTTCGCACAAACCGCATTTAAAACCCATCAGAAACCTAATCTAAACGATCGCCAGCGCCCGACCACCATGTCCGGCCATGAACCCGAGAAAGCCGGCCATTGCCTTTGCCTCCTCATCTGCCTTGATAACCTCCTCCTCCGGAGCACAAGGTTCTGAAGATTTCCGCCTCCACGTCACCGTCAAGCGGCTAATCGGCCGTCGATGTTTACCCCACCAAGCTTGGCATCGACTGAGTGGAGTAGCGGTGGCCTTCCCGGGACCAGAGCGGCGGTGACCTACCGTGTACTACTCTTCCTTGCTACCGGCTGCGCCCGCGCACGTGCGCCGGCTTCGTGGTCGTGGCGGCGGAGGGCAGCCGAGGGGTGCCGGTGATCTCCTTCGTTTGCTCCTGCGACAATACGTCGAAGACAGCTTTGGAGCGCGCCCGGAGCGGAGCCGCCGATGTCCCTCGTCGCCTCGCGACAAGACATCCAAGAGAGCTTCGAGCGCCAGAGGCCATGGTTGAAGTGGTGCCGATGTATGAAGGGGCCGGAGGAGAATAAGTGTGGGTCTTTGGCTATGGCTGGAGCTGGGGCTCAAGTTAATATAGCGGGCGATCGCAATGAGCCGCGCAGACGGATGGACAATCGCGCCGGAGTAGGTTCGTCGGGCGTGAATGCGGAGTAAATCAGTAGCTAGCGATCGCTGCTGATGCGATAGTTTTCTTCAAGAAGCGGAATTCAACAAAGTCATGATGGTACCTTCGTCCGAGCAACTTCAAAGTGGGAAGCGGGCATGTGATTTGACGGCTTATTAGTCATTGTTACTGTGGCGCGACGACCTGGTTGACTCTCCCTTGGAGTTCTGCGCGCATGTCAAGTGGACCAGGATGGTCGACGTCCCACATGTTAGCGAATGGAAGTATTCTTTCCGATATCGAGGAGCAAGGAAACCGCATGGTATAGTATCACTGCTGATTGGTTCGCAAAAAATAGTATCACTGCCGATTTATAATTATTTTTTATTTCTAATGAATGCTAGCGTTTCAACTCTTACGACGAAGGGTGCCAAACACGGCACGTGCTGGATGTCCCACGCATCAGCGAAAGGAGTGGGACATGAACAGCGTGGTAGAGCCCAGCGTAAAAAAATAGCGTGGTAGAGCGTCTCCACTTCTTCCACTTAGTGGTATGAACGATACAAAGTGCGGCCTAGAGAGGAAGACACGTCTAGTTGGAAGGTCTCGGGGCATACACATAAACAAATATAAAAGTTAATATGTGCCTCCAAATAATATAGTAGTAGTAGAGTACTTAGGCACGTACTCCATAACATCACCGTGCATTGCACGTACAACATTTAGTGGTAGTACGTAGTAAGAGACAAATTCTGCCTACGAGTTTCCTTCTCGACCTACTTTTGGGTCTTTGGTAGAGTGTATGGAGGGTGCATGAGTCCACACTAGTTTAGCACAAATACACTAGACCCATGCATGAAGAGAGCATGCATGAAGAGGGGTGTTAAGTTGAGCATGCATGAAGAGGGAACAACTATGCTGAGACGAGAACGCAACCAAACACACCCTATATGCCACGCATGTTCATACCATTTGTGTCTTTTTACTTCCCTACATTACTCAGGTTCGTACGTCCACTCCTGGGTACATGTCTGTCTCGTAGTTCCAGTCCCACGTGTTCTTCATATAGATGGAACGATCCTTGCATAACACGTGCACATTGATGTATCGCGTGTTGGCAAAAGGATGAACAAAGCTCACGTAAAAAAATAGAGTGGAAGAACATAGATTCCGGACGACCGAGAAGGAGCAAGGAACCTCGTGGTGGAGCATCTGCACTCATAATATTTAATATTATTCAGCGATATAAAATTAACCAATCTTCTCCACAGTGGACTGGAAGAGTATGAAACACGACAGCCCAGTGTAGTTACATCATACTAGTACATGGCTAACTCACGCTATCACCATATTTCTTGGCTTCCGTGCGACACCTATCTCTAGTAATCCAAAGAGCTTGTATTGCTTCTCCCTCCTCGCTCTCTATCAAAGTGCGGCGGCTGGTGTTTCGCCGCCTATTGAGGTCGGTTAACTATCACATGTTAGAGACATGCCAAGAGCATTCTAAAAAAATTCCTTTCACGTTCCGCTTTCAAAAAGAAAAAAATCCTTTCACGCATTTAATTTGCCTATATGCTTTGAGCAACTTGCATGTCCTATACCGCTCTGTTTGATACTCTAACTTAGCTAGAGGTTAGACTAACTCATGAGTAACCCTGAACTAATCAGCAGCCAAAGAGGTGTTTGGGTGACAGGGTTAGATTGACAATAAATGCACTTCATGGAAAGAGAAAAGTGATTTTTCAGTGGTCCCAATGAGAACTATCTCCAGTTAGCACCTCTTGGGTGGGATAGTTTTTTTTGGTGGGTTTGGTGCAACTTGCTCCAACTTAAATCCTCATGCTTGGATTTTTTAGGGCTATTTGAGCCCCAACTAGCTCAAACTAACTCTAGCCCATGGATCCAAATAGGGCCTATGGCCAGTCTCGACGTGGAGCAGTCGCGTGCCCCGGGAAGCGGCGCTCTCTCGGTTGTCGCGCCACTTCAAAGCTGGCGCCAGTGAGAGGTCGCCTCCGCTCTGGCCGGGCATTAATGCGGCACTGACGCTCTGTATGACGCTGACCGTTTCATGCGGAAGCGCGCTACCGCTAGGGAGTATGTGTTTTGAACCGTTTGTGTGTAATCTTGGTAGTTGCAAAACTACTCAATTATTGCACTCAGTTTCCTAAGAAATTGTGGTAAAAAACGTTACTCCACAGCCCACGTCCCTTCTCCTTCCTCTTACACCGCCCGCGCACGTTCGTGGGAAGCGACCGGTCAACCCTTATATAGGAGTGCTAGCACAAAAATATGCATGCATGACCACTAAAATTTCCATATTAAAGCGCCGCTCCGGCAGGAGTATGGCGTATGTTGTTACCTTCGGCCGACCCATGGCTACCGAGCGACGGCGACCAGAGAAGAGGCGGCCGAAGGGGAATGAATGCAGCTACTATTTGGGTTCGCCTTCCGGCTTAAATAAATGCGCAGCATCACGGTGTACCCGCGGGTGCACAAATTGTAACATACTTGTGTCTGCTGAAGTGGGCATCACGTAACTGGTGTGTGTGCGTGTGAGAGATTCTAAGAGACAGAGTGCGTGTGTGTGACTCTACTCTTCGGACATGTACTCAACCTTTTGCATCGGGATATAAGTATAATGGTATTTACTTTAGCTAGTGATTTACGTGGCCATGTTAACGTGGTTGTGTCAAAAAAATGTCACTTCTGCTCGTGGTTTGTGTTATATAATTACAAGCAAGATTCTCGTGCATTGCACGGAACATCAATATGAATTTTATCGGAAAACTGGTATCCCGAGAATGTCATCAAAAAAATGAAAGATGAGATATAAGGCGAGGAGGAGTGGAGCGTGGTGGTGACTGGTGGTCGGAATGGGCGGAGGCATGGGGATGGACGGCGCCGGCAGGCGGCAGCGGCCACCATGCATGCTAGATTGCTCCAGAGACTTATTCCTTTTTTAATTGCTGAGCAATGAGGTTGAGGGATATAATGATGTGGAGAGAGGTGCGGGTATCTTTTGTAAAATTATCATAGTTTCCTTTCTATCCGTCAGATATAGATCATACGGTATGTATTACAAGTTGGCAGGCACACCATCATCGCCAACTCGTTTTTTTGTAAGGGTACAGATGATAAGTTTGCTGACTACTAAAGTAAAGTGGAATTTGTCCATGTTATGCAAGTAAATAAAGGTGATTGTTTATCATACAAGTAAGGTTGGATGAAGGGTGGTAGGAACAAATGCTCCGCCTAGAGCATGTGTGTGTGAGATGGAGTCTTAGTGTGTGTGTGGGGTGTGTGTGAGAGAGAGAGAGAGAGAGGAGAGAGAGAGAGAGATGGAGTCTTAGTTTGTGTGTGTGTGTGAGAGAGAGAGATGGAGTCTAAGTGTGTGTGTGTGGGGGGGGGGTGCGTGCGTGTGTGTGTGTGTGTGTTTCTGTGTGTGTGTGAGAGAGAGAGAGAGATGGAGTCTTAGTGTGGGTGTGGGTGTGCGTGCGTGCGTGCGTGCGCGTGTGTGTGTGTGTGTGTGTGTGTGTGTGTGCGTGTGTGTGTGTGTGTCGCGGGGTCCTCTGTGGCGGATGTAATTTAAGTGTGCATGGCTTCATCATAGAGAGGTGATGTGTATGGCAGAGGCCACCAACGATGGGGTGCGAGAGAGAAAATGCCCAGAGAGAGGGAAGAGAAGGTGCGTCTTGGCGTGAGAGGAGTTGACATCGAGAGAACGTGTTTGTTCGAGAGACACCAAGGAAGACTACTATATATCGATGGTGCATGTAGGCGGGAATTAAACAAAGGGATGGTCTTATTGGTTTCAGGGATATAGGGGAAGAGTGAGAGGCGCGGGGGCGGGGGGGGGGGGTAGCTTGAAGGAGATTGTTAAGTGTGAGTGTGTGTTTTACCCATCCAGGCGGAAGTTATGTGCACAAAAGAGGAGAACGATTCGATGTGGCGTTAGGATTGAGGGTAATTAACTATGTATGGAGACATAGAGACCTTGAACGTGCATGTGTGAGAGGTATACATGTATACGTGGGATGTGTGTGTGTGCGCGCGCGCATGATCGAGATAAAAGAAAGAAGACATAAGTCATAAGATCAACGACATGGGAGAGACGGATCGGTATGACAATATGCATGCATGTGAGAATGCAGGGAAGAAGGCCCGACAATTGAGCATGTGTTTTTGTCTTTAAGAGATAGTGGCGTGGGATGGAGCATGCATCTATGGCGAGTAGAGGGGGTGAGGCGCAACGATTGTGCAAAAGAGATCAACCTATAAATGCATATGTATGGAGAGACATATATAGTGTGGGTGATAGGAAGCAAGACTCCGTGCGAGAAAGAAATGTTGACGGAGAAACTACAGATAGATACAGAGATGGAGATGCTAGCTAGAGGGACATCTGCTAGTTTGGGTGTTGGAGATGACCGTCGGGTGGTTCAAAGGGTGAAGTTATATATGTGTGTGAGAGGGCACTTGACTGCATGTAGAGAGAAACATATGTAGTGTGCGTGATAGGAATCAAGAGTGAGGGCGAGAAAGAAGGTTGATGGAGAAATATATAAATAGAAAGATAAAGATGCTAGCTAGTGTGCGTTAGAGATAGGAGTCGAGTGGATCAGAAGGCTGGGTTATGTGTGTGGGTGTGAGAGAGATAGAGAGAGGGTGCATGTGAGTCACATACAAACAGATATCGAGAGAGAAATGAGATCCAGAGAGACGGAGTTTTGTGTCTCATGAGAGAGAAAGATATTTCACAACGAGAGTGATAGCTAGAGAGACATATGAGCGAACGCAAGATATCTCTAGGGAGAGAGGGTGTGTGAGCGACATACAAGAGAACAATGGAGAAATATGAGACCACAGGAGACAGAGTTTGTGTTTGTGTGTGAGAAAGAGATATTGAAGAGGAAGAATTGTAGGTTCTCATATCTAAGGAGCGAAAGACATCTCTGTATGAGGGGTGTGCGAGTGGCACACATGGGAATAGTAGAGAGAAGTGAGACCCCGGGAGACAAAGTTTTGTGTTTGTGTGAGAGAAAGAGATTCCACATGGAGAATCATAGTTAGAGACACATAGCAGGGAGCGAGATATACTTAGAGAGAGATAGAGTGATGAAGGTCGAGGGAGAGAGTACCGTCAGTGTGTTACGAAGATAAAAGATCATTGTCGACATACAGGTAGCACGAGAGATACCTGAGAGACGATGAACGCGTATAGGTCCAGAGAGATAGTCCAATATAAGCATGAGTGATAGCTATATGAGACGAGTATCTGGATTAAAGGGGATTCAAATATTTAAGCTGGAGATCACGACATCAATAATATCATAAGCAAATTGGTGTATCAAACATGCATATTCATTTGAATTTGGGCACACGTGTAATGTATATAGTTTATCAATATTGGTGATCCATAGATTCTTCAATTACAAACAATGCATGGTTTATATGCAATTAATGTCTAAACGGGATTACACTATATGTTGTGTGTGTGAAACACATTATACATGTTTGAGAAGTTAAAAAACCGCATGAAACACACATTAATTGGAGACAGTTAGCGAGGAATGCATGCATTGGATTTCAACATAAAGTGGTTTCAAATATTTGAAAATCCAAATTGATGGATACAACCTTATGAGTCTGAGATCATGCCATTTGTAAACCATATTTATGTATAAATGGTGTTGTGATTTTGAAAGTATATATAAAAAAAATGATGTATATGGAATGTAATTCCAATTGAAAATGGATCCCGCCCGGAAAAAATAGAATACAAATAGGATTCGAATTGAGTTGGCACGGTAAACGTGCACTCTGCAAAATTTGAACGAAGCGGGGAAAGTCGCAGTAACCGCCCGAAACCAAAATCTGCGAGATGGAAATCACTACTGCCTATCCCTACCACGCAAAGCCTATCTGCTGGATTTCTATAGGTTTCGATAGGGGTAGGTTTGTAATTTCACCCAAACGTGACGTAGCCGCCTCTCACCCGGATTCATACACGGTGGGCGCCAAAGCACAGTGTGTCCTCGGCCGAAATCGACTCCCTCCCCGATTCATATTCATACACGGTGGGCGCCAAAAACAAACTCTCGCCGGCAAATATTCGGTGTATGCGAGATTACCGTCCTATCCCCAACCGACTAATGTTGCTGTGATGTAGTAGAAATTTGAAGCAGGGGCTAAGTTTGTAAATTTCCTCGCATTTGAGACAAAGCGGCGCCCGAATACATGGTTCCCCCTTCCTCTCTACCTCCCTTTTCCCCATTCGCATCTCGTGGGCACCAAAACACCCTCTCCACCCCACCCTCCTCCGTCCGCCGCCGTCCGCCACCCCATCCACCGCCGTTCTCCTCCACCATGCCGGAGCTGATACCCCGACGCCGCCGTCCATTACAAGAGATCAACCTCTCTCATCCACGCCTTTGGATCGGATCCTTGCATCCCGTCCTCTCGCTTCATCCTTGCCGTCGTCCACCTTGCCGGCGCCGCTCCTATGACCGTATCGTCCACCGCGCCCCGCTGCCACCATCTACCCTCCTAGATCTGCTTCCACGCTGCCGACAGCCATCACTACCGCAGCATCGTCAAATTCTCAGCAGATGCGTACACGGCGCGGCACCAGAGGCGGTACTCTTTCGTATATGCTCAACTTATTTATCACAGCAAGAAAATAGATCGCCACTGCTTTACTCTGATTTCTTTTCTTGGTTGCGAAGTTGCCTTTGTCCGGTTTGCACCTTCAGATCCGCCATGGCACGGTCAACACTATACTCCCAATGCTTATGGTTTTCCCCTTTTATATTCCACAATAGTTAAACCACAGTAGACTAAATTTCAAAATTGGGTCAGTCGATTTTTCAGAGCTCGCCGGAGTTCGCCGGTGTGATCGAAGGGGCTCGAGTGGTTGTGGGGCCTTGCCGAACGAAGGAAAATCGACGCGGGTGGGGGTTTGGGCGCGGGTGGGGGTGGGGGTGGCGGAGGAACACAGGCGGTGGGGGCCGGTGGTCCGGCCCGGCCCGTCTTGATGTTCTGTATGGGAAGAATCAGAGACGAGGAAGAAGAAGGGTTAGGAGACGTAGGATCTTCATCCAACCGCCTGAAATGGTCGAGATACAGCTGGGAGTTGCATTCTTAATGCGCTCTGGTTCATCATGTGTGGGCACTGCGCAACCAACATTTTATTATACAAAATCTGCTTGCTCTTCTTTACCATGTTCGATAGAGCTGGCCTGTACGTGATCGATAGGCTTTCAATTACTAGCGGCAATACAACACCGTGTTTTCAAGCCAGTTCCACTTTCCCGATTTATATATCGTGGTTATGGTGTACCCCTGTTATGTACACTATGATCTGCCTAGTTGCTGTGTGCACTTGTTATCATGGTTTGGCAATAAACTCTCTATACAATATATTATAAACCTATCATCTGCTAGCTATCCTTACTTCTGGAGCCTATTTTTTGTGTACTTGTGCCAGATTATATAAATGCACGCACCATATTACAGCACACATGAGCTCTCTCATCAGAATCCAGTGATAGCACATAAGTGTTTACAGGGGCGCCCCTATATTAGAATATCATCTGCATTACAAAGATAATCTCACAACTATTTCTGTTTTCATGGTTCTCAGATATTATACGCAATTACAGTGAATATCAGAATCCGCGTATCAGAAGAATATTGTGGAACACTGCAATGACTTACAAAATTGGCACCAAGGCATTGAGTGCCATTCGAAGCAAATGAAACTCGTGACGCCCCACCTTTTGATTCTTGTTCAGAATATCATCCTAATGACTATTCTAACCTCGAGGAGTCAAAGGTAGATGGCCCATCCTGTTCACCCATCAAGGTGCCTGTTCTAATTTGGCAAGGTTTTATTGATTGCGCGTATCTTGCATATGTTGTCTTGCATTTCTTCTACTTTGTTGCACCGCCATCTGCTTAGTTTACTCATCATATAACTCGAGATGCCATGCCCATCCATTATCAATACATATTCCATCTGTCATCATACCATGTTTTTCGACTCAAATGTTGTTCTCGTGCATCAGACATCAAAAAGGAAGAGGGTGATTGCCGAACCTGAAGGAGCACCAGCAAAGTCCTTGAAAAACATGGTGGTGCCGGAGAAATCGACAATACCCACTTATATTGGCTGTACAACCGGTGACACAAAACATAGGACCGACTACAGACTGTACCCATACTTCATGGACACACCACTAGCCCCACCACACAGGACCTGCACTCCAGCAAAAGGTATACCGATTTCATTTGCCATAGCACCAAATTGCACCACGTAAAAATCCCACTCCAAAGCAAAAAGTATAGCAAGTCCACCGTCGAAGACCTATCCCAACCGCAGATCTGGCTAATTCCTGCAGATTGGAACCCCATTCCATTTATTCCCAGTTTAAAAGACAATGCTTTCAATGTTGTTAGGGACTACGTGCATATATTCCCATCATGGGAAGATTATAGTGAAGACAAACACCATTTTCACATCTTCATGTCCAACTTACGTGTAAGTGCTATTATTCATGGTTATTATTTTCCTATTTTCTGCTGATCGAACACAACAATGTTTTACATTACATTGTTGTAACTAGGCGAGGGTCAATCTGGATAGTCATGATGAGCAAAGCTTGCTTGTGCTTTTCAAGGAAGCATTGCAGCAGTATCGGTGTTACCCGAGGAAATCACACTTTGATGGCAAGTCTATAAACGAATTTCCGGTGAAGTCTCCTGTGCTAAATTTAGAAGACATTGAATGGAAAAACCTTGTTATGCACTGGTCTCGTTCCCAGGATGAGGTACTGTTTATGAAATCACATGACAATTTGATCTACTTTTCCGCATGTGCCTTACGGATCGTTTTTGCAGGAAATCTGCTCGAAGAAGAATTCTGGTTTGAAAAGAAGGACATGATATCGCAAATATGCTGCCCGCTGCCTTGCTCTTGTTAGTACCTGTTGTCCTATATCACTGTACTTGCATACATACCTGGTTCATTATGTGACATCAGTATGCATGATAGCTTGCTTATCAATTGTTCGCTCCAAATTATCTGAACTGTATGAATGGTTACATTAGTGTAGAATATATCCAATGCCAATGAATTTTTTTAGCTCTGCATTGTTCTTGTAAGTACATGTTGTCCTTTATCGCTGTACTTATATTGATGTAGTTGTTCATGTACCATCACTCTGCAGCTTATTTTCCTTTGCCCTCTATTTTCTACACATCGTGTCTATATTTACTCTTACCATAAGGTTGGTAATCAAGAAGTTTAGATTTGCATTGCTCTTGGCTGTGCCTTTTGCCTGTATCGTTGCACATACATTTATAGCTACTTGGTTATGTAGCATCACTCTTCATCTTATCTTAAATATTCTCCATTTTTTCGTATATTATCACATCTATATTTACTCTTAACAAAATGTAGAATAAAGGCAATGCTTATGAAGAAGATTCTGTGCTAAACTTCTTGAATTGCCTCCCCATCAGCATGGACAAGGGCTTTATAGAGCATGTCTTCACCAGTAATGTAAGTTTGTCCTTCTCAAGCCTTCAAACTTTTTTGTGTATATTTGGTTAGGCATGACTGCAACAGCTGTTTATTTTTGGTGTTTGCATCAAATTGCATGTTTAAAGTTTATTATGTACATAAACAGAAGTTTGTCCTTCTCAATTTAAGTTTTCAGTTGTACAACCAAGTTCCTTCTTCATACCATGTAAATTAAACTATATAGAGCAAGTGATCTTCTTTTGCACTGCATGTATGCTTCGTTTCTTCATCCGTAATCTAGTGGTGTGGTGAACCTACCCACTACAAAGACAATGTCATATTCTGCAATGTCTTAACTATGAACAATGTCATATCATTCTACTATTATTTAAACCATCTCTTTATTTGCCAATCTGAAATGGGATAAATTGACAGACACTAACCATTGATACTTATGAGTTCTTGATCCGTAATCTAGTGGTGTCGTGAAGCTGCCAACTCCTTCACAATGTCATTTCCTGCCATGTCTTGACCTGAACAATACCATATTGTGTTAATGCAATTTTAAACTGTGTCACTTTATTAAATCGGTAAGAAATGTGATGAATTGTCAAGACTGATACTTTTATGTGCAAAACCTGTCATCCATCTCGCTTGTTTATCTTTCGAGTGAGGAAGATATAAGTGTTGAACAAGCGCAGCCTCATCATCTTGCTCAGTTGCTTATGCTGCAGCTCCCAATAGGCTAACCTTTCTTGAACTCTATTGAAGTGTTGCCGGTTCTGTATATTATTTTGTCGGCATGTTTATTTGCACTGGTGGCGATCTTTGATGCCCAGTGTATGTAATTTGTTGTCTGCTTGTGCTTTATTATCATAGTGGCAAACTTTGATGCCCAGTGGATGTAATATGCCGTAATTTCTTTATTGTATAGTCTAGGTTTTTTCTTATTCACGATGCTGCGGTTATTTTATCGTATATATATCCTGTCTTCGCGATAAACCGCCAAACCGTAAAATTACGGTACATAATCGGGCTGTCATGCAATCACAATGTATGATCCCCATCATGGGCCCCGGCCAACCGCCCACTAGTAGATTCGGGCCTTTAATAGGCCGAGTAACCCCGCCCTCTTTTCGCAAGAAAACTCAATGGGCTTTAGGAGGTCGAGAAGTAGGTTGGGCCCAAACATGCCGAATAGCTCACGGGCCGGCAGCAGCCCAAAATGGACCCGGCCCATGATTGTGCGAATCAATTCACGGGCTTTTAACATGCCAAAGTTGTCTCGGTCCTTGTTTGGCCCAACTATACGACGGGCATTTAACAGGCCGAAATTAATATAGGGCCGAAATGTTAAACGGGCCCTTAACAGGACGAAACTAATATCAGGCCGAATTACTAAATGTGCTTTTAGCAAGTGGGCCCAAAAGCATAGTGACCAGTTAACGGGCCGAATCTGATATGGGCCACAATTGAGCCCAAAGCCTCTTAAAGGGCCAGACCTGATCTGGGCCGTGATTTGGCCCAGAAAGTGGGAGGCTTTTAACGGGCCGGATCTTATATGGGCCATTATTAGGCCGGAACGTGGCAGACCATTAATGGACCGGATCAAATATGGCCGGCATTTGGCCCAAAACATGGCAGCTAGTTAATGGGCCGGCCTACTAGGGTCCTCAAAATCTTGTGGGCCTCACAAATGGGCCGCCCATTAATGTCGGAGAAATCTTGTGGGCCTTTAGCTGGGCCGGCCCATTATGATCCGCAAGAATTTTGTGGGCCTTTACCTGTGCCGGCCCATTATGGCACACACAAATCTTGTGGGCCTTTACCTGGGCCGGCCTATTATGGCCCGCGAAATCTTGTGGGCCTTTAGCTCGGCCAGCCCATTATGGTCCGCAAAATCTTGTGGTCCTTTAGTTGGGCCGACCCATTTAAACTTGATGGGCCATGCCACATGTCGACGTATCATAGGTGCCTTCTGTCCAATGAGTGGATGACATCTGTCCCACCGATGAGCCGACACGTGTTTCCTCCAGCCAATGATGATTTTACACGTGGAAAATCCCCATTGGTCTGGGTTGTTAACGGGTTATCGGAACCAAAACCCGACCCGATAGCTTAACGGCGTTCCGTTACGGTGGATGCCACATGTCGGTCACCCTTGACGAAAGCACTCTGTGACGCGCGATTTATCGTCATGGAAGTGGACACTTCCATGATGATAATTTTGGTAATGTCATGGAACACTTCTCACGACAAAGACAGTATGACTATCTTGATTACGTCATAAAATTGCCATGGATGTACATGCATGACAGAAAACGCGACCTACTGTGACAAACACGTATCATCACGGAAGTGTATTTTTTTTGTAGTGTAAGGATCGAAGATGATCCAAGTAGAATACTTTAAGTGGATCCATATCAATAGATTTTCAGCAAGCGAAGATGCAAGCATATAGAAGGCACATGGCAACACGAGCAAACAAAAGGACGAACAGAAGAAGGGCGAATAAAACGGCAAGGGTGAAGTGAGGGAGAGGAAAACGAGAGGCAAATGGCAAATAATGTAATGCGGGAGATAAGGGTTTGTGATGGGTACTTGGTATGTTGATTTTTGCATAGACCTCCCCGGCAACGGTGCCAGAAATGGCTCGTTGTTGGGAGTCCAAATCTTGACTTGACCTTGCGTAAGCCTCCCCGGCAACGGCGCCAGAAATCCTACTTGCTACCTCTTGAGCACTGTGTCCGTTTTCCCTTGAAGAGGAAAGGGTGATGCAGCAAAGTAGCGTAAGTATTTCCCTCTGTTTTTGAGAACCAAGGTATCAATCCAGTAGGAGGCCATGCACGAGTCCCTCGCACCTACACAAACAAATAAATCCTCGCAACCAACGCGATAAGGGGTTGTCAATCCCTACACGGTCACTTACTAGAGTGAGATCTGATAGATATGATAAGATAATATTTTTGGTATTTTTTTATGATAAAGATGCGAAGTAAAATAAAAGGCAATAAAAATAACTAAGTGTTGGAAGATTAATATGATGGAAAGTAGACCCGGGCGCCATAGGTTTCACTAGTAGCTTCTCTCAAGAGCATAATTATTTACAGTGGGTGAACAAATTACTGTTGAGCAATTGACATAATTGAGCATAGTTATGAGAATATCTAGGTATGATCATGTATAAAGGCATCACGTCCAAGACAAGCAGACCGACTCCTGCCTGCATCTACTACTATTACTCCACACATCGACCGCTATCCATCATGCATCTAGAGTATTAAGTTCATAAGAATAGAGTAACGCTTTATGCAAGATGACATGATGTAGAGGGATAAAGTCATGCAATATGATATAAACCCCATCTTGTTATCCTCGATGGCAACAATACAATACGTGCCTTGCTGCCCCTACTGTCACTGGGAAAGGACACCGCAAGATTGAACCCAAAGCTAAGCACTTCTCCCATTGCAATAAAGATCAATCTAGTAGGCCAAACCAAACTGATAATTTGAAGAGACTTGCAAAGATAACCAATCATACATAAAACAATTCAGAGAAGATTCAAATATTGTTCATAGATAAACTTGATCATAAACCCACAATTCATCGGTCTCAACAAACACACCGCAAAAAGAAGATTATATCGAATAGATCTCCACGAGAGAGGGGGAGAACATTGTATTGAGATACAAAAAGAGAGAAGAAGCCATCTAGCTAATAACTATGGACCCGAAGGTCTGAGGTAAACTACTCACACATCATCGGAGAGGTTATGGTGTTGATGTAGAAGCCCTCCGTGATCGATGCCCCCTCCGACGAAGCTCCGGAACAGTCCCCAAGATGGGATCTCACGGGTACAAAAGGTTGTGGCGTTGGAATTAGGTTTTTGGCTCCGTATCTGGTAGTTTGGGGGTAAGTAGGTATATATAGGAGGAAGGAGTACGTCGGTGGAGCAACAGGGGGCCCACGAGGGTGGAGGGTGCGCCCTGGGGGGTAGGCACGCCCCCTACCTCGTGCCCTCCTGGTTGATGTCTTGACGTAGGGTCCAAGTCCTCTAGTTCACGTTCGTTTTGAAAATCACGTTCCCGAAGGTTTCATTCCGTTTGGACTCCGTTTGATATTCTTTTTCTGCGAAACTCTGAAATAGGCAAAAAACAACAATTCTGGGATGGGCCTCCAGTTAATAGGTTAGTCCCAAAAATAATATAAAAGTGTATAATAAAGCCCAATAATGTCCAAAACAGAATATAGTATTGCATGGAACAATCAAAAATTATAGATACGTTGGAGACGTATCAAGGGACTAATGTGTTTGTGAGAATTCCAGGATAACACAGGTAGTAGTCCCACATTGATTCGGTTTACCTACCAGAGATGACCCCTAAAATGTGTGAAGACATTGAAGACAATGGTGGTCTGTGAACATATTCACAACTAAGATTATGACTTGAGAAGACATTCACGTGAAGACTATGGAGTGCGAAGACATAGTTGTTTCGTAGTTTCCTTTTCTTCTTTGTTGAGTCATAGGAACCACTGTACTGTTAAGTGGGGTCCCACACTACAGGAATCAACTACTTTGCCATCTGCCACGGCGGACGGCAAAGGCATGGATGGCGGACGGCAAAGGTCTTTGCCGTCCGACGTGGACGGCAAAAGGGGACGGCAAAGTAAGGTTCGGCAAAGAGCTACTTTGCCGTCTGCTTCGGGCGGCTGACGGCAAAGGGGCCTTTGCCATCAGCAGCGGACGGCAAAGAATGCAGACGGCAATAAATGCGCTGTTACTCCGTTAGGTGGTTGTGTCGGTGTCGGGGTCGCGGCCGGGTGTCGATCGGGTCAGGCTTGGGGTCGGGGTGTCGGGGTCGGGGTCGGGGTCGGGGTCTCGGGGTCGGGGTGTCGTGTCGGGGTGCCAGGTCGGGGTCGGGGTGCCGTGTCGGGTCGGTTTTTTTCCTCTTTTTTCCTTTTCTTCTTCTTCCTCTTCTTCCTTTTCTTCCTTTTCTTCCTTTTCTTCCTTTTTTTTCCTTCTTCTTCTTCTTCTTCTTCTTCTTCTTCTTCTTCTTCTTCTTCTTCTTCTTCTTCTTCTTCTTCTTCTTCTTCTTCTTCTTCTTCTTGTTCTTCTTCCTCCTTTCCTTTTTCCTCTTCTTCTTCTCCTCCTCTCCTATTTTTTCTTCTTCTTCTTCCTCTTCTTCTTTTTTCTTCTCCTCCTCCTCTTCTTCTTCTTCCTTTCCTTTTTCCTCTTCTTCTTCTCCTCCTCTCCTCTTTTTTTCTTCTTCTTCTTTCCTAAACCTAAACCTAAACCTAAAACTAAACCTAAATCTAAAACTAAAACTAAAACTAAATCTAAATCTAAACTAAACATAAACCTAAAACTAAAAAAAAACAGAAAAAAGGAAAAAACTAAATCTAAACCTAAAACTAAACCTAAACCTAAAACTAAACCTAAAACTAAAACTAAAACTAAAAATAAATCTAAACTAAACATAAACCTAAAACTAAAAAAAGACAGAAGAAAAAAACAGAAAAAAGAGGAGGTAGAGCTCACCTGGGGCAGGGCCGGTGGAGGAGGTGGCCGGTGGAGGAGGCGAGGCGGCTGAGGCGGCCGGCGATGGCGGCAGGCGACGGGTTGAGGCCGGGCGGGCGCGGGGGCGCCGAGGGGTGGCCTGTGGCGCCGAGACGGCGGCTGGCGAGGCGACAGTGGGGGCCGGGTGCCGGGTGGTGGGCGACAGCGCCGGCGGCAGTGACAGGCCGGAGCCGGGACGGCTGGGGGCGGGCGCGGTGGCGCCGAGACGGGCAGCTCATGTGACGGGGCCCGGTGGCACCGGGCGGGGGGTCGGTGGGCAGCGGGGTGGTGGGGGCGACGGGGCGGCGGCGAGTGGTGGGGGCGGCGGCGCGCATGTGAAGAGGGAGAGAAACAGAGAGAGAGGGGCGGGGTGGGGCGCGGCCGCCGTTATATAAGTTAAATCTTTGCCGTCCGCCCCCTTTGCCGTCCGCTTTTTTGCTCTTTGTCGTCTGCTAGCAGACGGCAAAGAGGGGGGCCGTTAAGTTTTTTTTAAGCAGCTCGTCAGTGGGCCCCCCTCCCTCTTTGCCGTCCGCTAGCCGACGGCAAAGCTTCTTTGCCGTCCGCTAGCGGTGACAAAGAACTGATGGCAATATAATCTTTGCCATCACCAGGTTCTTTTGTCGTCTGCTTTTGGAAACGGACAGAAGACCTCCTTTGCCGTCCGCTAGCAGACGGCAAAGAAGGGGCTGATGGCAAATCATCTGAGTCCAGTAGTGCCAGTGAACAAAGTATGAGTGACTAAAGTGATGCTCAACCAAATCCTATGTCTTCGAGCGAAGACAATGAGAGAAAATCTTATCCAGAGCTGGATGAGTCAGCTTTACTTGTAGCCCAATTCAAGCTGACGCGTGTGTTTGAAATCTGGCCGTTGTACATGTGTAAGTTCCTTAGTGACCCAGGGTCATTTCGGACAAATCAGGTCGGGTTGCCTCCTGGCTATAAATATCCAACCCCCTACACCATAAATTTGTGGCTGCTCAGAGTTAGTGCAAGGCTTTTGTCGTTTGAGAGAAACCCACCTCCCAAGCATTTGAGAGAGAGATCCTTGCAAGGACAAAGCCCAAAACACCCATAGCCAAAGAGTGTTAGGCATCACTGAAGTCTTTCTGTTCGCGTGACCTAAAGACTTGTTACACTTGAGGACTGTGAATCCTTCAGTCGGTTAGGCGTCGCATTCTGAGCATCCAAGAGTCATTGTGGATTGCCAGTGAACGAAGTCTGTGAAGGTTTGGAAGTCTACCTTGAAGATTTACTAGAGTGATTGGGCGAATACTAAGTGTTCTTAGCTCAAGGGGAATAAGTTGAAGACGCGGTCTTCTGAGTATAATCTCAGCCTCCCTAACCAGACGTACAATTGTCACAGCAACTGGAACTGGTCCAACAAATCCTTGTCCTCACCAAGCAACTGGTTTTATCCTTTACCTCTCCTTATTTAAAGTATGCCTTTGTGAAGTCATTCCTTGCTTACTTGATCTGATTGGCTTCACTGTGTGAAGACCGTTGTTGTTTGGCTTCATACTATCTTCCATCCTGATCCATACTACCTAGCTGATAATAGTCTTCGTGCTTTCACTTCATTACTTACTTGACTATGGCTCGTCTAGTGTAGTCTACCTTCCACTGCATATCAATAGGTTCATTTGTAATGTTTGTCTTCAAAGCCCCCGTGTTTTGAAGACTTCCATATAAATCGCCGATTCACCCCCCTCTAGTCGATAACTAGCACTTTCAATTGGTATCAGAGCAAGGTGCTCCCTTGTTCTGTGTGATTCGGTTTAACCACCTGGAGTTTTAGCTATGTCGACTACATGGTTAATCAAAGTCTCCGCTGCGTGCCCTGTCTTTGATGGCACTGATTACCCCTACTAGAAGAATAATATGTGAATGCATCTTGAAGCCATTGATGTCGACCTCTGGTATGTCGTCAAGAACCGCGTTCCCAAGGCTGGTGAAGGTGTCACCCCTGCTGATGTCAATAGGTTCATTCAACTGGATTCTACTGCCAAGAACATCATCTGTGGTCATCTGACCAAAGGACAGTATGGTCGTGTGAGTGCTCTAGAAACTGCGAAGCTAGTCTGGAAATGGCTCTACAAGGTTAACGAATGCGTCTCAACCCATAGAGACTCAAGGATCAGTGTTCTTCGCAAGCTCTTCAACCACTTCAAGAGAAATGACAATGAGAACGTCCAGCTCACATTTGATCGCCTCACTGATATCACAAATGAGCTTCATGCACTCAACGCCACTGAGATCACCAAGCATGAAATCGTCAAGACACTCCTGTGATCACTTGACAACTCGTTTGACACCCTAGCCCTTGTGATTCAAGAACGCCCTGACTTCTAGACTCTCGATCCGTCTGACATACTTGAGAGGCTCAACACACATGAGTTCCAGTTATCTGAGAAAGGAGATATCTATGGTCCCAACTATGGTCGTACTCGCGCTTTGAAGGCAAAGGTTGTTTCCTCTTCTGAAGAAGAATCTGACTACTGTTCTGAGGATCCGGACGACATTCGAAAGGAGCTTGCTATGCTTGTGAAGAAGTTCCAGAAGTTCACCAAGAAGAAAGGCTTCGGGAAGTCTTCAAGATCCAGCTCTAGAAATGATGAAGCTTCCACACGTGATCACAAGAAGAGAACATGCAGTGCCGCAGTGGGACGATGAGACAAAGAAGAAGAAGACGAGCAAGGAATATGATTCTGATGACAAGAAGAAGAAGAAATCCTCAAAGTCTTCGTCGAAGTCTTCATCACACAAGAAGAGCTCATCTGGCAAAGCTCGTGCTTTTGTTGGCAAGGAGATGGATTTAGAGGGGGAGTATGCTTCTGAGGAGGCAGAGGTGGAGTCTGAGGAGGACTCTGACTCAGGCGTTGCGAGTCTAGCTCTAGCTACTGCCTACGTTGCCAAGTCCGTCTTCAAAACTGAAGACAATGGCTCCGACACCAACGCCGATGCTAATGACAAGGACGAATCTGCTCCCACCTACTGCTTCATGGCACGCGGGTCCAAGGTAACCTCACGCGATGCTTACTTTCAAACATCAAGTGAAGATGACTTGGAATGTGAATCTAAACCTAGCTACAAAACACTTCCTAAAATTGCAACTGAACAATAGAATGCCATGGAACATATTCAAAAATTGCTAGACAAAAGCGATGACCTGTTGGACGCGCAAATGACCCGATCTCAGTCCTTAATTGAAGACATCAAAAACCTTCATGTTAAGTACGAGGAACTTGAAAGTCGTCATGAAACACTCTCAACAACTCATGAAAAGCTTTCCTACGATTATCTTCAAAGGAAGCAAGAACTTGAGAACTTGAGAGCGGCTCATGAAGATCTTCAAAAAGAAAACGAGTCACTTCACGCTCAATAGATCAGTTCCGCTCAGGAAGGATTTGAACCACCATGTCTAAAATGTCTTGAGCGTCATAACACTGTCTCTATTGCTGAATGTTCTACTGCTGCTACTGTTGCAATATCTTCAATCACGATGTGGTAACTAACCCCTCTACTGAGGATACCACTACTATTGCTGATGAGAATGCCAGGTTGAAGACATTGCTTGAGACAGGGATGCACAAAAGTCTCAAAGGGCATCATACACTATGTGATGTCCTCAAAAAGTAGATTCTGAACGGAAACCCTAGGAAAGAGGGTGTTGGGTTCGAGAGGAAAATGAATGTTGATGGTTCTTACTAGAAGCCTGAGCAGTACCCCAAAACCACATGGGTTGCGTCAAACGGACCTTCAGTGGATCCATCTATCATCTCTGGCTTCACTTGTGCTAACCCGATTATCATTGATGAATCCTTTGATGCAAACTATAAAATGTTTAAGAATTAGAATGGTGAAGTGTTTGCCAGGTATATTGGTACTAACTACAGGAATGGACCACCTATGAAGAACATCTGGGTACCCCAAAAGTTGTCTTGAGAATCTTCCTGTGAATGTCATCATGACACCACCTGGGAAGAAGACAAACCCCAGACCAAAGGCTTCATGTGGTCCAAAGGCTTCATACAGACAGAGGACTCACAAGAGTCACCCTAACGCCAATGTTTTGTAGGGAAATCATACTCAGACTTATGAATATGAGCGTGTTTCATCAAACCGCTATGTTCATAAGACCAAGAACTATTCTTCTTATTCATATGAGTATTATTCACCTCCTACAAGGCTATTTTCTAGGGCTCCAAAGCCGAAGTTCTCAGATGCTGCACATAGACTCATTGCTTCTAAGCCACCCCTGAAGATGTGGGTGGTTAAGAAAAATTAACTCTCTTTTGCAGGGAAAGGTCTCGAGCCGGAAATCAAAGGCGTCTGATGCTATTGCTGGGGACCTAAAACATCTTGTGGGGCGCAACATAAAATGCCCAAATGGTCTTACTATGTATTTTGTTTCGGGATTCCTTGACAATCATCCTATCTGCCCTAACCAGGATCTGAACTTTGATAATATGCTTGTTCGTCAAATGTTTATGCTTCAAATTTCCCTTGGTGAAGCCTATCCCCCTAACTGCACTGTAGGGTACGATACGAAAGGCTTCTGAGTGGATTATGGACAGTGGATGCACAAATCACATGACTGGTGATCGAATTCTTCTCATGGACACGACCCTAAGTCCACCTGACAAGAGTCACATCACATTTGCTGACACTGGTAAAAGCAAGGTATCAGGTCTAGGTAGAGTTGCAATCTCAAAGGATCAGCACATGGACAAAGTGATGCTTGTTGAATCCCTTGGTTTCAACTTAATGTATGTCTCAATGCTTTGTGATTTGAACATGATTGTGATATTTGGAAAATATCGTTGCCTTGTTCTAATGGAATCTGACAAGTCTCTAGTCTTTGAAGGGTATCGGAAAGATGATCTTTATATGGTAGATTTCTCAGCAGGACCATAGTTGGCCATATGTCTTCTAGAAAAAGCTTCATAGTGCTGGCTCTGGCATTGGAGGCTAGGGCATGCTGGCATGAGGAACTTGTACACACTCGCGAAGAAGAAACACGTCGTGGGCATCGAGGGCATCAAATTCAAGAAGGATCATCTAACTGGTGCCTGCGAAGCTGGAAAGATGACTAGGGCCAAGCATCCCTCAAAGACAATCATGACGACATCACGTCCCTTCGAGCTGCTATACATGGACCTATTTGGCCCTACTCGCTACTCTACTCTTACTACCACCGCTTGTCTCTATGGCTTCGTCATTGTTGATGATTATTCAAGATATACATTGTAAGTGCATCTAGTGCCACCCCTAGTTGGTTTTGGAGTATTGACGACAATGTGGTTGAGGGACTAATGCGTTTGTGACAATTGCAGGATAACGCAGGTAGTGTCCCTCATTGATTCGGTTTACCTACCGGAGATGACCCCTAAAAATGTATGAAGACATTGACGACAATGGTGGTATGTGAAGATATTCACATTGAAGACTATGACATGAGAAGACATTGAGTGAAGACTATGGAGCCTTGAAGATCGTGGTCGCTTCGTTGTTTCCTTTCTTCTTTGTTGAGTCGTAGGAACCACCGTCTTTATTAAGTGGGGTCCAAGTGATCATAGTCGTAATGATCAAGTGATGCTCAACCCAAATCCTATGTCTTTGAGTGAAGATAATGAGAGCAAAACTTATCCAGAGTCGGATGAGTCGCCTTTGCTTGTAGCCCAAGTAAAGTTGCCGTGTGTGTTTGAAATCGACCGTTGGAACACGTGTCAGTTCCTTAGTGACCTGTGGTCATTTCGGACATAACAGGTCGGGTTGCCTAGTGGCTATAAATAGCCCACCCCCTACACCATAAATTGGTGGCTGCTCAGAGTTAGTGCACGACTTTTGTCGTTTGAGAGCAACCCACCTCGAATCCTTTGAGAGTGAGGAATCCTTGCGAGGACAAAGCCAAAACACCCAAAGCCAAAGAGTGTTAGGCATCACTGAAGTTTTCCTGTCTGTGTGACCTGAAGACTTATTACACTTGAGGATTGTGAATCCTCCAGCCGGTTAGGCGTCGCGTTCTGAGCATCCAAGAGTCATTGTGGATTGCCGGTGAACGTCGTCTGTGAAGGTTTGGAAGTCTACCTTGAAGACTTACCAGAGTGATTGGGCGAGGACTGTGTGTCCTTAGCTCAAGGGGAATAAGGTGAAGACGCGGTCTTCTGAGTTGAATCTGAGCCTCCCTAACCAGATGTACAGTTGTCACAAAGAATCGAACTGGTCCAACAAATCATGTGTCTTCAACAAGTGACCGGTTCTATCCCTTCCTCCTTTACCTTGAGTTTGTCTTCGTGAAGTCATTGCTTATATGTCTTATCTGTTTGACTTCATTGCTTGACTACTATCGTTGTTTGGCTTCATACTATCTTCCATCCTGATCCTTACTACATAGCTACTATTAGTCTTGTCCATTCACATTATTGCATACTTGACTATGGCTTGCTTGTTGTAGTTTCCCTTCCGCTGCATATCAATTAGGTCATTTCTATTGTTTGTCTTCGAAACATCCGTGTTTTGAAGACTTTCCTAAAAATCGCCTATTCACCCCCCCCTCTAGTCGATAACTAGCACTTTCAATTGGTATCAGAGCAAGGTACTCCCTTGTTCTGTGTGATTCGGTTTAACCACCTGGAGTTTTAGCTATGTCGACTGCAGGGATAATCAAAGTCTCCGCTGCTTGCCCCGTGTTCGATGTAACTGACTATCCCTACTGGAAGAATAAGATGCGCATGCATATTGAAGCCATTGATGTCGACCTCTGGTATTTCGTCAAGAACGGCGTTCCCAAAACTGGTGAAGGTGTCACCCCTGCTGATGTCAAGAAGTTCATCCAACTGGACTCCACTGCAAAGAACATCATCTGTGGTCATCTGACCAAAGGACAGTATGGCCGTGTGAGTGCTCTGGAAACATCGAAGCTAGTTTGGGACTGGCTATTCAAGGTCAACGAAGGCGTCTCAACCCAGAGAGTTCAAAGGATCAGTGTTCTTCGCAACCTCTTCAACCGCTTCAAGAGAAACGACAATGAAAATGCCCAGCTCACGTTTGATCGCCTCACTGACATCACAAATGAGCTTCATGCTCTCGGCGCCACTGAGGTCACCAAGCATGAAATCATCAAGACACTACTGAGATCTCTTGACAGCTCTTTTGACACCTTTGCCCTGATGATACAAGAACGTCCTGAATTCAAGACACTCGATCCGTCTGATATACTTGAGAGGCTCAACACACATGAGTTCCAGCTTTCTGAGAAAAGAGATATCTATGGTCCCCACTATTGTTTGAAGGCAAAAGTTGTTTCCTCATCTGAAGAAGAATTTGACTGTGGTTCTGATGATCCTGAAGACATTGGAAAGGAACTTGCTATGCTTGTGAAGAAGTTCCGAAGTTCACTAGGAAGAAAGGCTTCGTAAAGTCTTCACGATCCAGCTCAAAAAATGATGAAGCTTCCACTCATGACTACAAGAAGAGAACCTGTCACAAGTGCAAGAAAACTGGACACTATATCTCCGAGTGTCCACAAGTGGGACAATGAGAAGAAGAAGAAGAAGAGCAAGGAATATGATTACGATGACAAGAAGAAGAAGAAATCTTCAAAGTCTTCTTCCAAGTCCTCATCAAAGTCTTCATCTCATAAGAAGAGCTCATCCGCAAGGCTCGTGCTTTTGTTGGCAAGGAAATGGATTCAGAGGAGGAGTCTCGCTTCGAGGAGGTGGAGGTGGAGTCCAAGAGGAGTCCGACCACTGGCGTTGCAAGTCCGGCTTTAGCCACAACCTATGTTGCCAAGTCCATCTTCAACACTCAAGACAATGACTTCTACACCAACGTCAAGCTGATGACAAGGACGACCCTGCTCCCACCTACTGCTTCATGGCACGCGGTGCCAAGGTAAAATCACGTGATGCTTACTTTCAAACATCAAGTGAAGATGACTCTGATTGTGAATCCAAACCCAGCTACAAAATACTTGCTAAAATTGCAACCGAACAACAAAGAGCTATGGAACATACTCAAAAACTGTTAGACAAAAGCGATGACCTGTTGGACGCAGAAATGACACGTTCCACGGTCCTTAGTTGAAGACATTAAAAATCTTCATGCTAAGTACCAAGAACTTGAAAGTCGTCATGAAACGCTCTCAACTACTCATGAAAGGCTCTCCTATGATTATCTTCAAAGGAAGCAAGAGCTTGAGAAATTGAGAGCGGCTCATGAAGATCTTCAAAAGAGAATGAGTCACTTCGCTCCAATGATCGGGTTCCCTTCGGGATGGATTTGAACCACCATGTCTAAAATGTCTTGAGCATGATATCGCTACCTCTGCTGCTGAATGTTCAACTGCTGCCATCTTTGTTGCATTGTCTTCAACTACTAATGTGGTAACTAACCCCTCTGCGGAGGATACCACTGCTATTGCTGATGAAAATGCTAGGTTGAAGACATTGCTTGAAACAGGGATGTATAAAAGTCTGAAAGGGCATTAGACACTTTGCGATGTCCTCAAAAAGTAGATTCTAAACCGAAACCCTATTAAAGAGGGTGTTGGGTTCGAGAGGAAAATGAATGTTGATGGTTCCTACTGGAAGCCTGAGCAGTATCCCAAAACCACATGGGTTCTTTGCAAAGGGACCTTCAAGGATCCATCCACCTTATCTGGCTTTACCTGTGCTAACCCTATTATCATTGATGAATCCTTTGATGCAAACTATAAGCTGTTCAAGAATCAGAATGGTGAAGTGTTTGCCAGGTATATTGGTACTAACTGCAGGAATGGACCACCTATGAAGAAGATCTGGGTTCCCAGAAGCTGTCTTGAGAATCTTCCAGTGAATGTCAACATGACACCACCTGGGAAGAAGACAAACCCGGACCTAAGGCGTCATATGGTCCAAAGGCTTCATACAGACCGAGGACTCACCTGAGTCACCCTATCGCCAATGTTTTGCAGGGAAATTGTACTCAAATTTATGAATATGAGCGTGTGTCCTCAAACCTCTATGTTCATAGAACTAAGAACTTTTCTGCTTATTCATATGAGTATCATTCATCTCCTGCAAGGCTATTTGCTAGGGCTCCAAAGCCGAAATTTTCAGATGCTGCACTTAGACTCATTGCTTCTAAGCCACCCCTGAAGATGTGGGTGGTTAAGAAGAATTAACTCTCTTTTGCAGGAAAGGGTCTCCAGCCGAAAATCAAAGGCGTCTGATGCTATTGTCGGGACCTAAAACATCTTGTAGGGCACAAGATCAAATGCCCAAATGGTCTCACTATGTATTTTGTTCTGAATCGCTTGCCATTCATCCTATCAGTCCTAATATTGATTTAAGCTTCAATAATCCACTTGCCTGTCAAATGTTTATGCTTCACAATGCTCTTGGTGAAGCCTATCCCCCTAACTGTACTGTAGGGTATGACACCTCCTGCTTTAGAATGGATTATGGACAGTGGATACACTAATCATATGACTGGTGATCGAAGTCTTCTCATGGACTCAACCTTACGTCCATCAGACAAGAGTCACATCACATTTGCTGACACTGGTAAAAGCAAGGTATTGGGTCTGGGTAGAGTTGCAATATCAAAGGATCAACACATGGATAAAGTGATTTCTTGTTGAATCCCTTGGTTTCAACTTGATGTCTGTCTCAATGCTTTGTGACTTGAACATGATTGTGATATTCGGAAAATATCGTTGCCTTGTACTAATGGAATCTGACAAGTCTCTAGTCTTTGAAGGGTATAGGAAAGATGATCTATATATGGTAGATTTCTCAGCAGGTCCATAGCTTGCCGTATGTCTTCTTCCAAAAGCTTCAGAATGCTGGCTCTGGCATCGGAGGCTGGGGCATGCTGGCATGAGGAACTTACACACACTCGCCAAGAAGAAGCATGTCATAGGCATCGAAGGTGTCAAGTTCAAGAAGGATCATTTGTGTGGTGCCTGCGAAGCTGGAAAGATGACTAGGGCAAAGCACCCCTCGAAGACAATCATGACGACATCTCAACCCTTCGAGCTGTTACACATGGATTTGTTTGGCCCTACTCATTACTCTACCCTCACAACAACAGCTTGTCTTTATGGCTTCGTCATTGTTGATGACTACTCAAGATATACATGGGTGCACATAATTCTCTACAAGACTGAAGTGCAAGATGTCTTCAGACGCTTCGCCAATCAAGCAATGAACAATTATGGCGTCAAGATCAAGCATATCAGAAGTGATAACGGCACTGAATTCAAGAACACCGGACTTGTTCTTTATCTGGATACTATGGGAATCACTCATGAGTTCTCTGCTCCATACACACCTCAGCAAAATGGCATCGTGGAGCGCAAGAACAGAACCCTCATTGAGATGGCTCAGACAATGCTCGACGAGTACAAGACACCAAGAAAGTTCTGGCCTGAAGCCATTGGTACAACTTGTCACGTCATCAACCGTGTTTATATCCATAAGCTTCTGAACAAAACATCCTATGAGCTCCTCACTGGCAAGAAGCCAAATGTCAGCTACTTCAGAGTATTTAGGGCTAAGTGCTGGATCAAGGATCCCCATCAAAAGTCAAAATTTGAACCCAAAGCTCACGAAGGCTTCATGCTCGGTTACGGAAAGGACTCACACACTTACATAGTCTTCAATCTCTATCTCTACAAAATCGTCGAAACTGTAGAGGTGCGATTTGATGAAACCAATGGTTCACAAAGAGATTTCCTGCCAAGCACACTAGATGAAGCTCAGCCCAGCGAATCTATCAAGCTGATGGGAACTAGTGAAATCATGCCTTCTGAAGCACAGCCTGAAGAGGAACTTATCATTTCTGCACCTAACCAACCTGAAGACAATGCTCAGCCTGAAGACAATCCTCCCAATAATGACAATGATTAGCATGAGCAAAGTCTTCGTCCAGTTCATCCTCGAGTTGCAAATGAAGTACAGATTGAGAAGATAATCGATAGCATCAATGCACCTGGTCCGCTTACTCGCTCAAGAGCAACACAACTAGCAAATTTCTGTGGGCACTTTTCATTTGTGTCAATATCAGAACCCAAGAAAATTGCTGAAGCTTTTATGGAACCAAAATGGATTCAAGCTATGCAAGAAGAACTTCAACAGTTCAAGCTGAATAATGTTTGGGAACTTGTAAAGCGCCCTGACCCTCGCAAGCATAACATTATTGGCACCAAATGGATATATCAAAACAAGCAAGATGAGCATGGTCAAGTCGTCAGAAACAAAGCACGACTTGTGGCTCAAGGATATACTCAAGTTGAAGGAATTGACTTCGATGAAACATTTGCTCCTGTAGCTAGGCTTGAAGCTATTCGCATATTACTAGCCTATGCTAACCACCACAACATCTTGCTCTATCAAATGGATGTGAAGAGTGCATTTCTCAACGGTAAGATCGAAGAAGAAGTATATGTCGCTCAACCACCTGGCTTTGAAGATCCAAAACATCCTGATATGGTGTACAAGCTAAATAAAGCATCGTATGGCCTCAAACAAGCTCCTCGCTACCGGTATGATACGATCAAAGACTTCTCAAGAGCAAAGGCTTCAAACCTGGATCCCTTGATCCCACACTCTTCACGAAGACATATGATGGTGAACTGTTTGTATGCCAAATATATGTGGATGCATTATCTTCGGCTGCACCAACCGTAAGTATAGTGATGAATTTGGATACATGATGCAAGAGCAATATCGATGTCCATGATGGGAGAGCTCAAGTTCTTCCTTGGTCTTCAAATTCACAAGAAAGGAATGGCATCTTTATATCTCAAGAAAAATATATCCAAGATTGTCTGAAGAAGTTTGGAATGCAAGAGTGCAAAGGATACACGACGCCAATGCCAGCCAAACACCACTTGGGTCCCGACGACAATGGTAAAGAGTTCGATCAAAAGGTATACTGCTCCACGATTGGTTCCTTACTTTACCTATGTGCATCTAGGCCAGATATTATGCTTAGTGTTTGCATGTGTGCTCGATTCCAAGAGGCACCAAAGGAATCGCATCACTTAGCTGTGAAGCTAATTCTTCGATATTTGGCTCACACCCCAACACTCGGATTATGGTATCCAAAGGGCTCAAAATTTGATTTGGTTGGATTTTCGGATGCTGATTATGCTGGTGACAAGGTGGATCGCAAGTCTACATCAGGCACATGTCACTTTCTGGGACGATCACTCGTCTGTTGGTCTTCAAAGAAGCAGAACTGTGTGTCACTCTCAACTGCAGAATCTGAATACATTGCTGCTGGATCTTGCTGTGCGCAGCTTCTATGGATGAAGCAAACTCTCAAGGACTAGGGCATCAATCTGACACAAGTACCTCTCTTCTGCGACAACGAAAGTGCCATCAAGATTGCCAACAATCCAGTCCAGCACTCGAAGACAAAGCACATTGAAATTCGTCATCATTTTCTCGTGGATCATGTCATGAAGAAAGATATTGACATCATTCACGTCAACACCGAAGAGCAACCGGCGATATCTTCACAAAGCCCTTGGATGAGAAAAGGTTTTGCAAGTTACTTGTGAGCTAAATATCTTGGAATCCTCAAATGTCCTGTGATCAAGCACACATCCTAACACTTATGCATGTTGATGACTTAGATGTGCAACATTTAAGTAACGTATGTCTTCAATCTAATGAAGACTTACATTCTGAGTGTGAATACATTAACGTGGAATTTGACTTCGGAGTGCCACGATAATTGTGCGCCGTGTCTGGGTCTAATACTTCCTATACGGTGGGTAATGCCACCACCAAATTTCTTTGTTTGAAGTGTTTCACTCATGGCGTTATTTCTGCAATATCTTCGCATTTGATTTGTCTTCAACTTCAACCTATTTTCGTGATATTCTTCACTATGTTGATTTGGTTGCTGCCTGATATATATATATATATATATATATATATATATATATATATATATATATATATATTGTTCTGTACTCTACAAGATTCACTTATAGCTATGTCTTCCAAGTTGAATCTTTTGAACTAAGTGAATGTGACCAGGACCCCAATCTCTATGCTTTCTATCTCAAACTCTATCTGTCCAAATCATATGCATTCTATTGAATCTGTCAATGTCTTCTCTGCGTCCTTGTCACCAAGACACAGAGACAAACTTTAAGTCTGTTTTAAATGATTCATCTCATCGTTGAATTCCGGAGAAGCCGGAGCGACCATCCGACAAACCTGGCGAGCGTGGGAACGTGGGACATCTCAGAGTATGTTGCTTGCGTGCCACGTGCCCCTCAGATGTGAACCGCTAGGGGCACCTGCGTAATTGCGCTGCGCTGCACACCTCGTTATAAATACCTGTCCCCTGCGGTAAAGAAAATCTTCTTCCACCTCTCCACATCGTCAAAACCCTAGCGCCACCGCTAGCTCTCGACGACGCCGGCGACGAAGCGCTTAGCTGCCGCAACCTCTCCAACGCCGTCTTTACGCTGGTCGCGAACATCTTCATCTCCGCCGCCGCCGTAGGTGTCCTCCGTCGCCAAGTTAGGGCACGGTGGACTGAACTGCTCGGCCTCCTTTCTTCCCTTCTAGCAGTTCTTCGAGTGGTAAATATAACTCTATTTTTACCATCTTTTTGATCTTCAAGATTCATCCTACTTGCCAAAATTGGTTTCTGCCCATACTATGTTAGATCTATTCATGCGCATCTCAGATTGCCTAGTATATTCACTTAAGCTTCACAACTAGTTAGATTCCTCACTTGTACTTATTCACGGATTCGCATAAATCTGGAACCAACTCTCAGCGTATAAGTGAATGTCTTTGCATCATGAGGTCAATGTCTTCAAACTGATTTATCTTCAAAATCTTCTAAGAATGCATATGACCTCTTCCCTTCCCTTGCATCTCTCACTGTCACAGTACATGTCCGTGGGAGAATCCCTTGGTTCTCATAGTCTGCATTCGCTTGTAGAATTCTTACAGATCAAACTAACTCTCCGAAGCCGGTTCACATGTCATCCCGAAAGCATAAGCCTTTGAAGCCTTTGAACGTGAAGCCATTCAGATTGAAGCTCATGGCTGCAGATAAATCAGTCAGGAAGGGCGGCAGAAAGCGTCGTGAGGGAACCTCAAAAGATCTGCCTGATGACCTCGCAGAGCTGTACAAGGTAGATCCCGAAGAGACTTATAATCAGCGCAAGACGCGAATCCAATGGATTCGTCGATATTGGGCTGAACAGTGGTTCAAGTACAATTTCGTCACACAAGAATATGCCGAGAAGAATGCCATCAGAAGCCCTTGGGGTGATATTCTGTTTCGAGGCCTTCCACCCAAGAACATGGCTGAAGCTATTGCACAAGGTTTCTATCCTTGTATGGTCCGTGGACCTCAGCCTGAGAATGCCGACCCATCGACTTTGCTCTGGTGTCGTGACGACAATCTCTTCAAGCGCAACTTCCAAAGACGCAAAGGCTTCGCAAAGGAAAACAAGAATTCATTGGGATTAGACTTCAACCCCTGGTCCCTCCGCTCCCCGTCTTTGGCCGGCTCACGTGACGCCGAACCCAATGTCATCGGTCCCTTTTCAAACCTTGATGGCCTCATCACCTACATCCTGGTCCAAGGTGCCAAAGTGGATCACTCTGATGACGATGCTGAGTCTGATGAAGCCCCAACTCCAGCTCCTGCTCCTGCTCCAAAGCCGCAGAAGCTTAAGAAAGTAAAGGATCCAAAGTCAGCTGCTCCTCCAAAAGCTTCACGTGTGAAGCCATTGTGCCTTACACTTCACGAAGCCGATTACGCGATCGAAGATCAATCCCGTATCTCCAAGAAGACGGAGAAGAGAAAGAAAAGTGTCATGAACACTGAACTGACACTGACCCCTGCTGCCATTCTGCGTGAAGAGCACATTGATCTGTCAAGTGATGACGATCTTGCAGATGATGCTCTTGAGCAACTTATCAAGAGCAAAGAAGAAGCAGAAATCTTCAACAACTTGCTTCTCTTTGATGTGGCAATCATCCATCACTTCATTAATGAGTGGTTTGATACACCAAACATCAGCTTTGAAGATCTGCAACTTCCTATTGGCCTCAGCGTCTCCTTCAATGGAGCCATTGCTTCTGAGCTAGCTCTGGCTCAGCGCATTGTTGAACTGAAGCATAAGATTGACTATGAGAAGGCTCAGTTCAAGAAGCATATGGCTGCACTCAGCGTGCAAGACGTCAAAAACTTCAAGGTCATGCTGCACGACCTCAAGGAAGCCTTTGTCAAGAAGCGTGAAGAAGCCAGAGGCTCTCGTGAGCGCATGAAGAGCTTGGCTGACAAGTGCGTGCTTGCCTACAATGAGGCTGAGAAGCGCAAGGCTCTTGGCCGTCACAGCATCGACCCTGTGGATGGCTGCAAAGAAAAAGAAGTCTTCAACCGAACAAGCTGCACCTTCAAGGCAGGAAGAACCCGCATAGTCTTCCCAAGCGGCATGACTGGCTCGAAGCCAAAGGTCCGGTCAACCGCTTCAATGTAAGAAGACAAGGGCTGCCGAGGCTGAAGCCAGAAAAAGGAAAAATCCTGACGCCTCTGATGTTGCTCCCTCCAAGAAGAAGCTAAAGACCAAGAAGAATCGGGCTGCTCCCACAGAGCCCTTGCTTGTTGAACCCATTTCAGTGGTTCTTACCTCGTCTGCAACCCAAGAACTTAGCATGATCGTTCATGAGCACTGCTTCCACAGAGGCTCCTCAAGTCGAAGAGATTCCAAGAAATGATCCCATCACTGCTTTGAAGACATTGGTCACCATGACAATGTTGAAGATGATGAAGTTCTTCCTCAAATTGAGTACAATGTGGTATCATCGCCTGTTAAATGCACGAACAGCGAACTCATCAGCATTGGTCGTCCTCTGACGCCAATTGCTCAGGATGCTTCATGGGCTGATCGCCCGCAACAAGACGACTCTCCTAGTACTCCCCAACAACAAGTCACTCCCCAACAACAAGTCACTCCCCAACAACAACAGCAAGAAGAAGAGGAAGACTTTGAGGCCCAGGCAACCCCATCTCCAAAGGCGTCGCCAGCGTTTCGCAGGCTTCGCAAAGGTCAAAGGCCTCAAGTACCTCTTTCGAGCGTTCCAGAAGGAGAAGTGCACCACCAACCTGTTGCACGACAAGTGTTTTCAGAAGCCACTCCAACTGTGAATGTCTCCGAGTCTGAAGCTAAAGCTGCTGAAGACAATCCGGCCTGCATCGACCAGACACCCAAGAAGAAGAAGAACGTGTCCCTACACCCCTCAGAATCAAGAAGTTATACGATATCAACGTGCTGCCCGACCCTACAGCTCCTCAAGTGGAGGTTGAAAACATTGAGGCTGCCACCTCCAACACCAATGAAGCCAATGACGTGGTCATGGCTGAAGCCAATGTGGAGCCTGTACCAACTGCTCTTGAAGCCACTGCAGGAACTGTGCCTGAAGCCAATGAGGCAACTGCTCCCGAAGTATCTGCTGAGCAGCCTGAAGCCTCGATTGTCGCCATCGCCCTGCTCCGCCACCAAGGCCCTACACAATCGAAAGCAAGCATACAACTATGGCGAAGCTAGTCACAAGAAGATGGCCCATTCTCGGTCCCTCACCTCATGCCTCCGGGTCCTCGGCCGACTATCATATTGAGCATAGGCCTCAGTCCAAAAGCGAAGCCAAGACTGCCAAGGTTTCCGAGCACCGCCACCTCAATGTGTTCTTTCAATGCAAATGGCTTCAAAGCCCACAACACTTTCTTTGACAAAGGCAAAGAACCCCTACACAAGGCCAAGGATCTCATCTCGACTGCTTGTGGAGCTATCAGCAAAGAAGCTATTACTCACAGTGTTACGTATGATCAAGGCCGCATTTTCCCTCATATGCGCCTTGACACTGAAGCCATTGCCGGACTGCCGTGCTTAGAAGAAGCACTTGATTGCTTTTGTGATGCAGGTCTGCTTGGTTTCATAACAGACAAAGAGCACTGGAATGAAGAACTTGTGCTTAAATTCTATGCTACCCTCCACATCCGCGGCTACAACAGAGACACAAAGACATGGGTTCTTGAGTGGATGACAGGAAATGTCACGAAAGCCAAAGCTCTTGACATCATTGAGCTCACAGGCCTACCCACTCCTGGAGAGTTGTTTGAACCTGGATGTCAATTCCACCGCGATGCCTTGGAGAGCATATTTCATAAGCCAGAACCTGACATGAGTCAGATGCTGAGCATGATGAAGCCACTGCCACATGACGCTGAATACCCTCAACACTTCTTTGTTGATAACCTTGAGTATCTGCCACGCACAATATATCACATCATCCGGCGAACTCTATGGCCTATCAAAGGGCATTCATCGTCTGCAAAACTGGAAGGAGCAATGAAGACATTGGTTTTCTACATCCTCAATGGCATCAGCTTCAACACGCAAGAATTCTTCATCCGACAATTGGTTGCGTCTGGATCTGATCTGATTGGTCTGAAGTTCTATGCTCCATGGGTCATGTGCCTCATCAAGATGCACTCTTCTATCAATTATCAACCCTCTGCTCGCAATCATCTGATCTTTCTAACAGAGGTTGATATGTCTGTTGAAGCCATATACCCTGAGCCTGCCAAAACGCCACTAAGTCTTCAGAATGCAGATCACCATAGCTTCTCTCAACCCATGGAAGGCGTCCAAGAGGTATCTCGTGTCTATCCCTTGGCTGGGAACACACGTCTGCCTCATCGCACCTGACCGAAGCCACCGAGAGCACAATTGGCCAAAGGCCTCTAAGCGCTCTCGAGTCCTCAATGATCGAGAACTTCTTGTGGCGCTACATCAAAAGCAAGATAAGCATCACTCCTGGCTCAAGCGTCAAATGCAAAGCCTCTTGGTGGACGTCAATCGCATTCACAACCTTGCCACCAAGAATGCTTTTGTCACTCACGAGACCTGTCGGCGATCATGGAAGAGTTTGACCTGCTTAGTGTCAAGCAGATCTTCAAGACGATGGCTTCACCGAACGCTTCAAGTTTGAATCCACTCCTCCACGGAATGCAGTCCTACGACAAACTCCATCACTTGAAGACTCTGACTATTCTTCCTCCGCGACAACTGTCAATGACAGAGTGATCGATGATGAAGCCGATGCTACTTCACCCCCCCTACTTCTGCACGAATCGACACTGCGCCAAGCTCGTCTGCACCACCAACCAACAACAACAACCCTGCTGCATCATCTTCTTCAGAAGAGGACGAGTAGATGCTCTATGTCTTCAAACCTTTTTGGTCCTTACTGACAAAAGGGGGAGAAGCATATGAGTTTGATAGTCTTCAAGCGGGTTCATAAGGGTGGTTGCACTATATTTTGCCTAATTTTTACAACTTTCACTTTTGATACATTTGGTTCTTTGAGTTGTAACACTTAAACTCGATGGTCGTCTGCTACTTATTTGCTTTACTCTGATGCGATGATAAATTCCGCATGTGCGACGATAACTTCCGCACTTAGATCATTCTGCAGACGTCCATTTTTCATTATGCATGTCATTCTCTTAGCTATATCATTTCATGCATGATGAATTATCTTCATAAGTTGAAAAGGATCTCCACAAGTACAACCTGCCATGTGCATTTGCATTCCAAAAGCAAACTACTTATATGCACATCTTCAGGGGAGCCTTTGCCACTTATGAAGATAATTCACTGTCCTTTACAATTTCACATATTTTATCCCCATTGAAAACTTCAACCAGTTTGTCATCAATCACCAAAAAGGGGGAGATTGTAAGTGCATCTAGTGCCACCCCTAGTTGGTTTTGGAGTATTGACGACAAATGTGGTTGAGGGACTAATGCGTTTGTGACAATTGGAGGATAACCCAGGTAGTGTCCCTCATTGATTCGGTTTACCTACCAGAGATGACCCCTAAAAATGTATGAAGACATTGACGACAATGGTGGTATGTGAAGATATTCACATTGAAGACTATGACATGAGAAGACATTGAGTGAAGACTATGGAGCGCGAAGATCGTGGTCGCTTCGTTGATTCCTTTTCTTCTTTGTTGAGTCGTAGGAACCACCGTCTTTGTTAAGTGGGGTCCAAGTGATCATAGTCGTAATGATCAAGTGATGCTCAACCCAAATCCTATGTCTTTGAGTGAAGACAATGAGAGCAAAACTTATCCAGAGCTGGATGAGTCAGCTTTGCTTGTAGCCCAAGTAAAGTTGCCGTGTGTGTTTGAAATCTGACCGTTGGAACACGTGTAAGTTTCTTAGTGACCCAGGGTCATTTCAGACATAACAGGTCGGGTTGCCTAGTGGCTATAAATAGCCCACCCCCTACACCATAAATTGGTGGCTGCTCAGAGTTAGTGCATGGCTTTTGTCGTTTGAGAGCAACCTACCTCGAAGCCTTTGAGAGCGAGAAATCCTTGCGAGGACAAAGCCCAAACACCCAGAGCCAAAGAGTGTTAGGCATCACTGAAGTTTTCCTGTCATGTGACTGAAGACTTATTACACTTGAGGATTGTGAATCCTCCAGCCGGTTAGGCGTCGCGTTCTGAGCATCCAAGAGTCATTGTGGATTGCCGATGAACGTCGTCTGTGAAGGTTTGGAAGTCTACCTTGAAGAGTTACCAGAGTGATTGGGCGAGGACTGTGTGTCCTTAGCTCAAGGGGAATAAGGTGAAGACGCGGTCTTCTGAGTTGAATCTCAGCCTCCCTAACCAGACGTACAGTTGTCACAGCAACTGGAACTGGTCCAACAAATCATGTGTCTTCAACAAGTGACTGGTTCTATCCCTTCCCTCCTTTACCTTGAGTTTGTCTTCGTGAAGTCATTGCTTATATGTCTTATCTGTTTGACTTCATTGCTTGACTACTATCGTTTTTTGGCTTCATACTATCTTCCATCCTGATCCTTACTACATAGCTGCTATTAGTCTTGTCCGTTCACATTATTGCATACTTGACTATGGCTTGCTTGTTCTAGTTTCCCTTCCGCTGCGTATCAATTAGGTCATTTCTATTGTTTGTCTTTGAAACATGCGTGTTTTGAAGACTTTCCTAAAAATCGCCTATTCACCCCCCCTCTAGTCGATAACTAGCATTTTCATACATGGGTGCATATAATCCTCTACAAGAATGAAGTGCAGGATGTCTTCAGACGATTTGCCAACCGTGCCATGACAAACTATGGCATCAAGATCAAGCACATCAGAAGTGACAATGGCACAGAGTTCAAGAACACAGGCCTCGACACTTATCTTGATACATTGGGCATCACTCATGAGTTCTCTGCACCATACACACCTCAGCAGAATGGCATCATGGAACACAAGAACATAGCACTTATTGAGATGACTCGGATGATGCTTGATGAGTACAAGACTCCAAGGAAGTTCTGGCCTGAAGCCATTGATACTGCATGCCAAGTCATCAACCGTGTTTATATTCACAAGCTTCTAAAGAAGACATCCTATGAGCTTCTAACTGGTAAGAAGCCAACCGTCAGTTACTTCAGAGTATTTGGTGCTAGGTGCTGGATCATGGATCCACATCACACTTCAAACTTTGCATCGAAAGCACATGAAGGATTTATGCTTGGTTACGGAAAGGATTCGCACCCCTACAGAGTTTTCAACCTCTTTCACTATAAAGTGGTTGAAACTGTGGATGTGCGGTTCGATGAGACTAACGGCTCGCAAAGAGAGCACCTGCCAAATACGCTAGATGAAGTCCCTCCTAGTGAATCGATTAAGCTTATGGTTACTGGAGAAATCATACCTTCAGAGGCACAGAATGAAGAGGAACTTATCATTTCTGCGCCTAATCAACCTGAAGACATTGCTCAGCCTGAAGCCAATGCTGAAGAAGAAGACAATGGTCAGCAAGGGCAAAATCTTCGTCGCGTTCATCCTCGTGTTGCAAATGAAGTACATATTGAGAAAATAATTGATAGCATCAATGCACCTGGTCCACTCACTCGTTCAAGATTAACATAGCTAGCAAATTTCTGTGAGCACTTTGCATTTATCTCTATATCTGAACCCAAGAAAGTTGATGAAGCCTTCATGGAACCTGAATGGATTCAAGCTATGCAAGAAGAGCTTCAACGGTTCGAGCTGAAAATTGTGTGGGAATTAGTCAAGCGTCCTAACCCTCGCAAGCACAATATCATCGGCACCAAATGGATCTATCGCAACAAACAAGATGAGCATGGTCAAGTTGTCAGAAAGAAGGCTCGTCGTGTTGCTCAAGGATACACTCAAGTTGAAGGGATTGCCTTGGATGAAACCTTTTGTCCGGTGGCTAGGCTTGAAGCCATTCTCATACTGCTAGCCTATGCCAACCATCACAATATCCTCCTATACCAAATGGATGTGAAGAGTGCCTTTCTCAATGGCAAGATTGAAGAAGAAGTGTATGTTGCACAACCACCTGGCTTTGAAGATCCAAAACATCTTGATATGGTATACAAGCTCAACAAGGCACCGTATGGCCTCAAACAAGCCCCTCGTGCTTTGTATGACACACTCAAAGACTTCCTGAAGAGCAAAGGCTTCAAACCTGGTTCCCTAGATCCCACTCTGTTCACGAACACATACGATGGTGAACTGTTTGTGTGCCAGATCTATGTGGATGACATTATCTTCGGCTGCACTGACAAAAGATACAGTGATGAGTTTGGGCACATGATGCAAGAGCAATATCAGATGTCCATGATGGGTGAGCTGAAGTTCTTCCTTGGTCTTCAAATCCGTCAGCAGAGCAACGTCATCTTCATATCTCAAGAGAAATACCTCAAAGATTGCCTGAAGAATTTTGGAATGCAAGACTGCAAAGGATACACAACGCCAATGCCAACCAAAGGTCAATTGGGCCCCGACGACAATGGTAAAGAGTTCGATCAAAAGGTATACCGCTCCATGATTGGTTCTTTACTCTATTTATGTGCATCTAGGCCAGATATCAGGCTTAGAGTTTTCATGTGTGCCCGATTCCAAGCTGCACCAAAGGAATCGCATCACTTAGCTGTGAAGCGAATTCTTCGATATTTGGCTTACACCCCAACGCTATGATTATGGTATCCAAAGGGCTTAGAGTTTGATCTAGTTGGATTCTCAGATGCTGATTATGCTGGTGACAAGGTTGATCGCAAGTCCACATCAGGCACATGTCACTTTCTTGGACGATCTCTTGTCTTTTGGTCTTAAAAGAAGCTGTAAGTGCATCTAGTGCCACCCCTAGTTGGTTTTGGAGTATTGACAACAAACCTGGTTGAGGGACTAACGTGTCTATGAGAATTGCAGGATGACGCAGGTAGTAGTCCCTCATTGATTCGGTTTACCTACCGGAGATGACCCCTAAAAATGTATGAAGACATTGAAGACAATGGTGGTATGTGAAGACAATCACATCGAAGTTTATGACTCGAGAAGACATTCTCGTGAAGACTATGGAGTGCGAAGACATAGTTATTTCGTAGTTTCCTTTTCTTCTTTGTTGAGTCATAGGAACCACCGCACTGTTAAGTGGGTCCAAGTGAATAAAGTCAGAGTGACTGAAGTGATGCTCAATCAAATCTTATGTCTTCGAGCAAAGACAATGATAGCAAATCTTATCCAGAGCTGGATGAGTTAACTTTACTTGTAGCCCAAGTCAAGTTGCGCGTGCGTTTGAAATCTGACCGTTGGAACACGTGTCAGTTCTTTAGTGACCCAAGGTCATTTCGGACAAATCAGGTCGAGTTGCCTAGTGGCTATAAGTAGCCCACCCCCTACACCATAAATTGGTGGCTGCTCAGAGTTAGTGCATGGCTTTTGTCGTTTGAGAGCAACCCACCTCCGAAGCTTTTGAGAGAGAGAAATCCTTGCGAGGACAAAGCCCAAAACACCCAGAGCCAAAGAGTGTTAGGGATCACAGAAGTCTTTCTGTTTGCGTGACCTGAAGAATTGTTACACTAGAGGACTGTGAATCCTCCAACCGCTTAGGCGTCGCGTTTTGAGCATCCAAGAGTCATTGTGGACTGCCGGTGAACGAAGTCTGTGAAGGTTCGGAAGTCTACCTTGAAGACTTACCAGAGTGATTGGGCGAGGACTGGGTGTCCTTAGCTCAAGGGGAATAAGGTGAATATGCGGTCTTCTGAGTTGAATCTCAGCCTCCCTAACCAGACGTACAGTTGTCACAACAACTGGAACTGGTCCAACAAATCATTTGTCTTCACCAAGCAACTGGTTCTATCCTTACCCTCTCGTTACTTACAGTTTGTCTTCGTGAAGTTATTGCCTGCTTGCATTATCTGGTTGACTTCACTGTGTGACTACTTGTTCTGATTGGCTTCATACTATCTTCCATCCTGATCCATACTGCCTAGCTGGTAATAGTCTTTGTTTTTTCTCTTCATTGAATACTTGACTATGGCTTGCCTAGTGTAGTCTACCTTCCGCTGCATGTTAATAGGTTCATTTCTATTGTTTGTCTTTGAAACTTTCATGTTTTGAAGACTTTCATAAAAATCGCCTATTCACCCCCTCTAGTCGATAACTAGCACTTTCAAATGGTATCAGAGCTAGGTACTCCCTTGTTTGTTGTGATTCGGTTTAACCACCTGGAGTTTTAGCTATGTCAACTGCAGGGATAATAAAAGTCTCCGTTGCGTGCCCTGTCTTTGATGGCACATATTACCCCTACTGGAAGAATAAGATGCGCATGCATCTTGAAGCCATTGATGTCGATCTTTGGTATGTCGTACACGGTGCCGAGCGCTGTTGGGCAGGCCCAAAACAGGGCACGGGCACACGCGGCCCGGGTCACACCATAACTCACCCCGGACCCACCACGCCCCCCACGAACGGCACGCATCGAACGTGGAGTCGTGTGAGAGATCGTGGGCGAGGTCGTGGTGGTTTCTTTATTCGGGAAATCGAACGTCCGCCTCCCTCCTCTTTATAAGCGGGGAAACAGGCACGCCGCCTACCTTGCCGCTTGTCGTCCCATCGAAAAACCACCGCTGCTCCCCTTCTTCTCGAGGCTGAAAAGAGAGCAGCGCTCACTTCATCGCCACCGGCACCCTCAACGCCGTCGATCTCCTCCACCGCCTCCGCCATGGGCCCGAAGCCGACAAGGGAAGACCGTGAAGTCGGCCGAGGCGCTGCGGTTTGCGGCGCGGAAAGAGCGGTCCATCTTCCCCTCAGCTCACCGAGGGAGCCGAGGGAGAACTACTACCTCTTCGGGTCGATGGAGACGCAGGCGCATCCACAAGACGAAGGTACTCCCCGCCGTTGCCGCAGAACTGGCCCCGACGGGGTATCCTTTCTTCGCGCTCTTCTTCTACTGCGGGCTCTGCCCGCCTTTCTCTGAGTTCTTTTGTGATGTTATGAACACCTATGGGTTCCGCCTCCTTGATTTCACCCCCAACGCTGTTCTGACCATGGCCGTTTTCGCACATATCTGCGAAAACTTTGTCGGAGTCCACCCAAATGTAGCTCTGTTCCGTCACTTCTTTTTACCCCGAGTCGAGAGAGGAGAGCCCCTTGCCGGAGGAATTGCTTGGGTCTCTGTGGTCGGCAAGAAGGAGGCCTATCTGGAGGGAGAGCTCCGTAGCAAATGGGAGGAGCGGAGGGCAGATTGGTGCTGGATTGTTGAGGAGAACCCGCAGCCTTTACCGCCAAATACTAAACCCCGTAGTACGCTGCAATGATTGGAGCAATCTGGCCCCGGAGGACGCTAGGCTGAAGATCGCAACACCCGAATCCTCCGCCTCGGACTTGCCGGACTCACAGAGGCAAACCTTGTTGGCGTAGACTTTCTTCGCCACGCATCGCCCTTGCAGGAGAGAAGGAGACCTGCACAGGAATTTCACGCAGCGAGACATCATGAGGCTGCGCCCAGGCCTCAACTTCAACTTCATTGTCTTGGAGCTTGACGCAATGCTCTTAGAGCTGTTCAAGCCTGATCCCGATCATCCGGAGATGTTTAGGTTGCCGAGGGCGTCGTTCCATTGTAACAACTCGTTGCTTGACCGCATCCGTGCAATGATGCCGTCGTGTGACTCCCATGGAATTGTCCCCACTTGGCAAGAGCCGGCAGATGACGTCATGCAGCAGTTCTTCGACAACCTGGTAGAGATGCCAGTCCGCCCCGACGAGCAGAGGGGCCTAACCAGCGACACTACTGACGATGAGATGCAGCGCATCGCCACCAGGCTGGAAGAGGCGGCAAGAAGCTGCCGCCGCGGCGAAGTTTGGCTTTACTCTGGAGGAGGCAGAGGCAGCCGATGCGGCAAGCCTTGTCGAGCGAAAGGAGTTCGTCGGCGAGGAAGAGCTTGCCGAGCCTGAAGCCGAGTCGAGCGAGCCCGCCGAGCGCGCATCCTCCCCACCTCCAAGCAGCTTGCCGCGAGCGGAGCCACCGGCTCCACCAAGAAGGCGTCTTCGCAAGGCCGAGACGCAGCGGGCGGCAGACGGGCTAACAGCCGCAGCGCCCAGGCGACGCAGCTCCACCGCTGCAAGCATCATGCCGCTGGAGCTCCTCACGCTGCTGCGGCTGAGCAGGGCCCTCGCAGCCACCGGTCCCGCCTCCCAAGCGTCAAGGAGCCTCCTCCGCCTCGTCGTACCGGAGGCGGGCTAGAATTCGACCTCTCCGTGCTTAGCTCCGACGAGGAAGAGGAAGAGTAAGATTCCTTGCAGTCTTGTAATTCTTTGATTTGTTGCCTTGTCTTGTATCTGATCTGCTTTACTCTGAATCCATTCCTTTTCGGGACGCTAGCTCAGAGGATGTCGAAGAGAGCCAAGACCCCGATGATTGTCGTCGAGGACGAACCCCATCATGACGGCAGGAGGCGCGCCGAGACAACCTTGCGGATGAGGCAACTCTCCTTCAAAGCAGCCCCAGCGCAGCCCCCAGCGTAAGTATATGGTCTACTTCTTTGCTGTTCAGCGTGCATGGGTGCTTTTTCCTTTCGATATCTCGATCGTTGACTTGTGTAGGAGCAGAGCAGCCTCCTTCCGCTTCGACTACGCCGCCAAGGGTGGATTCCCGGCAAGGGAGCGTTCTCCGACAAAGGAGCCTTCTCCGCAGGGGCAGCTCTCCAGCAAGGGACGGCACCAGCGATCCCTTGGCGGCGGAGACCATGACCGCAGCCCCCGGCGCTGGTAACCTTCTTGCCTGAGTACTTCCTTTGTGTTTTTCTTCTTCTGATTTTGTCTTTGAATATTTGCTTGACTTTCTTCATCCGTCCGCCACAGAGCCAATGGAGACTGAGGTCGCCGGGCGAGGAAGGACGGCGCTGCAACACCGACGGCCGCCGTGGAAGAAGAAGCCGGCGCCGACGAGCCTGCCGGGCGAAGAGGCCGCTGACTGCCGCCGCAGAAGCCGGGCGAGGGTCCGCGATCGACCGACGACCACTGAGGCCGCAGGAGCGCCAGCGCTTCTGACCGCCGATCCCTCCGCTGCTGCAGCTGCCAGTTCGAAGAGCCGCAGCCCGGCGCCTACTTGAAGGCCGGCAACGGCGTCTTCATCAAGCTCCCATGGGAGTCGAGCTCCAGGGCGCCGGCCGAAGGAGAAACCTTTGATGAAGAGCTGCTCGCCTCTGCTGGGCTGACACTAGTTGACGCACCAAACAGCAGCGTGGCGAAGCACGAGGAGGAGCAGCCGCGAAGTCAGCTGTCGCCTTACGCTACTCGGCAAGCCAAACCTGGGTATCCCGGAGGCGCTTGTCGCGAAGGTGGGAGCAGACATTGAGAAGCGCGCGGAGGAGCTCCGGGGCCGTAACCAGGAAGCTCTCCGGTCCTTGGTGGAGGAGTGGGAGCAACTCGCCGAGGAGCGCAAGGCCTTCATCCTCGAGAAGGCTGAAGCTGAGGAAGAACAGCGGCTTGTCATTGAGAAGTCTGTCTGCCTTGAGGAAGGTGAGTTGGCGCAGCGGAAGGTTGACCTGGACAGCCACGAGGAGGATCTCGCCATGCGCGAGGAAACATTTGGCGGGGCTCTCAAGGAGGCAAAGGATGCTGCCGCAGCTGCCGAGGCCGCCAAGAAAGAGCTGGAGACGAAGGTGGCGCAGTTGGAGTCCAGCCTCAAGAAGAGCGGCGAGGAGCTTGCTGCACTCAAGCACGAGCGCGAGAAGGACGCCTACACTCTTGGCGGCTGCGGGGCTGTCTCGCCGAGAGGAGCAAGGAGCTCAGCGCCGCCAGGGACTCCAATGCAGACCTTGAGTTGAAGCTAACTACTTTGACTCGTGACGCCGGACGACGCCAAGGAGCGGGAGGTGGCCTTGAAGGAGAAGATCAAGGCCGACGAGGAGCTGGCGAATGCTGTTGCCGCCAGAGTGCCTTGAGGGAGAATGTGGAGCACTGGACCGAGGGTCTCGTGCATCACTGCTGACCATCCACAATGAGCTGATGGAGCTGGGGATGGTGGATCTTGGATACTCTTCCGACGAGCACCTCCAACCCAGCGCCAAGCTTAGCTTGTTCTTCAAGGGCGTGGTGACGGCTCTCTAGCGACTCCGGGAAGAGGTCCCAAAACAACTGGCCGAGGAGTCGCGCCAGATCTGCGCGGGAGCCCTCCTGAAGGTGCTGATGAAGGTGGCCTTCCGCAACCCAGGCCTCAACCTCACCAACGTCCTCAAGTCTTTGCCGCCGGATGCTGATGTGGAGACGCTCAAGACCCTTGTCGCACCCATTGTGGACAGGGTGAGCAGAATCAAGAGGGTTGAGGGCGATCGTGTAGATTAGGCCGCCCGTTTTCTCTTTCTCTTGCCGCTGCTGATCATGTCATAGGAACAATCCATTAGAGCTGAGGCAAGATATCTTGTAATATAACATTATTTTGAGTATCAATTGCTACGTTATTTCCTTTACTTGATTCCTTCCTTTGTATGTCTTTGCCCTACGCTTTTAGGGAACTTGTCGGCGCGGGCACCTGAGCCGCGAGCGCTGAGTGCGGGACGTCAGCAGCCTGTTGGCGGTGCCGCTTCCGACAAGCAACCTTGTCGCAACTAGTCGCAGCTCACTTAAGTTGTTGAGCGGACTCGAAACAAAGTAAGGGCGCAACTAGCTACGAGTTGGTTCCTCTACGCACAGATTTTCCATACAAAGTTCGGTCGTTCAAGGAAGATAACTTAAAATTTTTAAAACTAATTGCTCAAACTTTGGCAACTTAGCTTTGTTTGCTTCCCGGTAAGGCTAGACTTCCTTGAGCGACGCTTGGTCCACACCATTATCTTCTCCTTTCCCCCCGGCAAACTTGTGTGCGAGGGAACCTTCCTTTCTTTGAGAAAGAGAAAGAAGAGAAAATAAAGATATGGAGCCTTGTGGCTCGTTATCACTTACCAGGGGTAGGTGCTGCACAAAGTGTCTTATAACGCATGCAAATAGAAGTAAAAAGCATGAAATCGACAAGGTGTGCGAAGCACGCTAGCTTTACTGATGCACGGGGTCTGCGCCCGGCTTTGTACAAAGGATTACATGCATCAGCGACAAGACTTGTACAAAAGGTGGTTGCCGGAACAGGTTCCGGCAACCGCGCCCTACGGGTAAAACTTATGAAGATGCTCAATATTCCAGGAGTTGCTCACCGGAATGCCATCTTCGGTCTCAAGGCGGACAGCGCCAGGCCTAGTGACTCGTTTCACCCGATAAGGGCCTTCCCACTTCGTCGTCAACTTGTTGGAATTCTTGGCGGACTGAACGCACCGAAGAACAAGGTCGCCTTCCTCGAGACTTCTGGCATTGACTTTGTGGCTATGGTAGCGGCGCAAAGCTTGCTAGTACCGAGCAGCTCAGACAAGCTGAAGACGATCTTCCTCAAGGAGCAGTAGCGTCATCTTGTCGCAGCTGCTCTTGCTCAAGCTCATCATAAGCGAGCACTCGAGGCGATCCGTGACACGAGTTCCGTGGGGAGAACTGCCTCTGCTCCATAGACTAGAGCGAAAGGTGTCCGCCTGGCTCGATTTGGCGTCGTCTGATCAACCAAAGAACCACCGCAGCTCCTCAATCCAGCTTTCTTCCACACTTGTGCAGCCTGTCGAAAGTTCTGGTCTTGAGCCCGCGCAGCACTTCAGCATTTGCCCTCTCCGCTTGACCGTTGCTTCTCGGATGAGCAACAGAAGCGAAGCAGACCTTGGCGCCAAGATCTTGGACGTACTGCATGAAGGTGCGGCTTGTGAACTGTGTGTCGTTGTCGGTGATGATCCTGTTAGGGATTCCGAAACGGCAAACAATCGACCTGAAGAACTTGATCACGCGGCTGTCACCTTCCTCATCGCTTCCACTTCCGGCCACTTTGTGAACTTGTCGATTGCAACGCATAAGTACTCAAAGCCCCGACAGCTTCGGGGAAGGGGCCGAGGATGTCGAGCCCTGCACCAAAAATGGCCGGATAAAGGGATCGCCCGAGAGCTTGAGCTAGCCGGTGTATCTGTTTGGAATGGAACTGCACGCTTCACACTTGGTTACTTGTGCGGTTGCATCCTGGAGGGTCGACGGCCAAAAGAAACCTTCTTGCCGGAACGCTTTGCGGCAAGCTCTGGCGCCAATGTGGTGACCACATATGCCTCCATGTATCTCTGCCAACAGCTTTTGTCCGTCTTCCCGGTGAATACACTTCAATTTCACACCGTTGAGTTTTCTTACATGCAGTGTCTTTGTCGACAAACTGGTACATACTTGACTGCCGGGCTACTCTTTCCGCTTCTTCTTGCTCTTCGAAGTTCTCTGTCTCAAGGAAATGGACAATCTGCTTTGCGCCCATCTTTGGAGCTTGCGGCTCGACAACAAGGATCAAGGCACATCTGCTGCTGCTTGGAACATCGGCTTCCACGGCAAGAACTCGCGGCTCAGCCGGAGCTTGACGTTCCCGGCAAGCTTGCCGGAGCAAAGCTTGTCGGGAGCGTGCTCGCTTCAACGGAACAAACCCTAGAGCTTGTCGAGCAGCATCGCCTCATCATCAAGCAGTGTCGATCTTGGGGACCTTCGTGGCGGCGTTCGGGAAGCTCTGCCGGAAAGTAGTCACCAGAGATCAACCTCCTCTTCTTGCTCTGTCCGGTTGGTGGTGTTACAGACGGTTGAGTCAGCTTGAGCACAAAATCCCTGGTTCCACAGTAACTTAAGTGCGGCGCACTTTGATGTGCCATCGGCAATGTCGTTACGAGCTCTTGGGATATATTCCATTTGTAGGCCGTCAAAGTGCTCTTCTAGCTTTCTCACTTCATCAACATAAGCTTCCATCAACGGACTCGATAATTCTTGTTAAGCTTGGTGGATAACAAGGCGTGAGTCACCCACGACAATGAGCTTCTTGATTCCAAGGTCTCTGCGATCTCGAGACCGGCAAGCAAACCTTCATACTCTGCGGTATTGTTTGTTGCTTGCTCCTTGGGAAAGTGCATCCGACCCACGTACTTGAGGTGCTCTCCGGTGGGTGCGACAAGTAGCACGCCAAGACCGGCGCCTTGCAGCGAGAAGGCACCATCAAAGTACATCAGCCACTCTTTGCTTGCTTCCTTGACGGGAATGCTCGTTTCTGGAATTTCTTCATCTGATGTTGGTGTCCATTCTGCTATGAACTCCGCCAATGCTCTGCTTTGGATAGTTGAAGTGCTCTCAAACTTGAGGTTGAAGCTTGACAGTTCCAGTGCCCACTCGACAATCCTGCCTGTTGCTTCTGGATTTTGCAGTATCCTCTTCAATGAAAGCGGTGACAACTGTGATCTCATGTGCACGAAAGTAATGGCGCAGCTTTCTCGAGGCCATGAGGAGGCCGAAAAGCAATTTCTGCAAACCGTAGTACCTTGACCTAGCCCCTTGCGTAAGGGAACCGACAAAGTAAATCGGGCGCTGCACCATCCTTTTCTGCATCTTGTCCTGGCTCACAGAGATTCGTCCTTGTCGGGACCAGAGCTTGACGGCGAAGCCCCCTGCTTGTCGCTGGATGTGTCTGCCATGGTTGCTAGCTCATCACCCGCCTCCCTCTCCGCTACTAACGCAGCACTAACCACTTGATTGGTTGCCGCTATATATAGCAGCAACTTCTCTTGTGGCTTAGGTGCGACAAGTGTTGGAGTGGAGGACATGTATCTCTTCAGGTCTGCGGCGCAGCCTCCGCTCGGAGTCCATTGCATCGGACCTGCCTTTTTCAGAATTTTGAAAAATGGCGAGGCGCACTCAGCAGATCTAGAGATAAACCTGCCGAGAGTAGCTACGCGAACCGCAAGTCTTCGCACATCCTTGACTCGCTTTGGTGCTTCAATCTGCTCAAAGGCCTTGAAAATGTCGGTATTGGCTTCAATACCCCTAAGACACACGAAGAACCCGAGAAGCTTGCCGGAAGGGACTCCAAACACACACTTCTCAGGGTTGAGCTTGAGGTTGATCTTGCGCAGATTTGTAAAGGTTTCATCTAAATCTTGAACTAGGGTCGCCTTGTCCTTGCTTTTGACCACTATGTCATCCATGTAGGCTTCCACATTTATGTGCATTTGCGGCTCAAAAGCATCATGAACTACTCTTGCAAACGTTGAACCAGCATTCTTTAACCCGAAGGGCATCCGTACAAAACAGTATGTGCCACATGGGGTGATGAATGCGGTCTTCTCCTCATCCTCTTCCGCCATGAAGATCTGATGATATCCTGAATATGCATCCAGAAATGAAAGCAAATCACATCCGGCTGTGGAGTCAACAATCTGGTCGATGCGCGGCAAGGGAAATGGGTCTTTGGGACAAGCTTTATTGACATCGGTAAAGTCTATACAAAGCCTCCATTTCCCGTTAGCCTTATGCGATACAACTACAGGATTGGCCAACCACGTGGGATGGAGCACTCCTCGACAAGGCCTGCTGCTTCCAGTTTCTTGATTTCTTCCGGATGAACTCTTGGCGCTCCACCGCTTGCTTCCGGACTTTCGCTGACGGGCGCGCGCATGAGGACAAGCGGCAAGATGGTGCTCAATTACTTTCACGGGAACACCGGGATGTCAGACGGTTGCCATGCAAACACGTCGACGTTCGCCCGCAGGAAAGCAACGAGCGCGCCTTCCTATTTAGGGTCGAGAGAGGCACTAATGGTGAAGGTACCACCAGTGCCGTCCTCCTTGGCGGACACCTTCTTGGTCTCTGGTGGAGCTGTCATCGTCTTCTTATACTTGCCGGTGGAGCTCGATGGTGCGTCCTCGACGGTAGCGCAGCACTCCGAAGAGGTGCACTTGCCGGAGTGGGCATCAGAGCCCTTGCCGGACTTGGTCTTCTTCTTCCCTCCGGGAGCTTCAGCGGCAAGTGGCTTGCAATCTGTCGTGGCTGCTGCTTCCCGGTAGATCTTGTCGGCGCAGATAAGAGCATCCTTCTTGTCGCCAGGGACAGAGATGACACTTATCGGGCCTGGCATCTTTAGCATGTTGTAGGCATAGTGAGAGGCCGCCATGCATTTGGCGAGTGCTGGACGGCCAAGTATCCCATTGTAAGGCAATGGAAAGTCAGCAACATCAAAGGTGACCCTCTCAGTCCTGAAGTTCAACTTCACGCCAAATGTTACCGGCAACGTGATCTTTCCTTCGGCTTGCTCCTTCCCGGATTGATTCCTTGAGAAGTGCGGTCTCTTCGAGCTTCGCCATCGTGGATCTGGAGTTTCGAGCACCGCGGAGGAGATCAGATTCAAGCCGGCCCCGCCAATAACTCGCATCTTGGTGACCTTGAGGTTGCGGATAGTTGGTGAAACCAACATCGGCAAGCACCCGACCGCAGTCACGCGATCAGGGTGGTCCTCAATATCAAAGATGATAGGCGTGCTGGACCATTTCAGAGGCCTGCGTGACTTGATGGATGGTTCTGCTGCATTGACTTCCCGCATCCACTGCTTGAGTTGGCGGTGTGAAGTATGCAGAGAAGCACCGCCATCAACGCACATGACCTCTGTGGCTTTCTGGAACTCCTGCTCATCGGTCTCGTCATCATCCATGTCTTCATCGTCGTCTTCGTCGTCATCCTTGTCGCGGCCACGGGGATGTCTGTCTCCTTGCCGCTACTTGGCCTTGCCGCGGCGTCCTCCCCGGCCGGGACGTTTCTTGCCAGCTCCTCCTGCACCCTCCTGGGCCTTCTCCTTGTCGCGTCGTTCGTATTCAGCTTTTTGTTGCTCGACAAGCTGCTCGACCTTCTTGCAGCTCTGGAGGTCATGACCCTTGGTGCGGTGGATCTTGTAGTACTGCTTGCCGGAGCCGTCCTGCTTGTCGGCGACCGCCACAGACTGGCAGTTGGTTCCAGCGGCAACCTCCTTGCCGGAGCTACTAGCCTTGGCGTTCTTGGCGGCGCCTCCGTTGCCGGACTGCTCGACAACTAGTACATCTCTGCCTTTCTTTTTCCTGTTGCCCCGCCGCCGGCTCTTCTTTGCCGGGGCGGTCTCCTCACTGTCAGATCCTACTGCTTCGGTATTTTCTCCGGGGAGTCTCCTCCCTTTTTCAGCACGTGTGCACTTGTCGGCCAGTGCATAAAGCTCACTGACGTCTCTGATCCTGCACATCGCCATCTCCTCCCGCATCCTGCGGTTTTGCACGTTCTGATGGAACGCGCTGATCACCGCGGCAGGGTGGACATCCGGGATGTTGTGCTGTACACGACTGAATCTTTGAATATACTTGTGCAGGGGCTCTCCTTCCTTCGGGCGGCGGATGAAGGTCGCTTTCTTAGCCATGGGGTTTGTGGCCGCTGTAAAGGCGCCGACAAACTGATGGCATAGATCTGCCCAAGAAGATATGGAGTTGTCCGGCAAGTGCATGAGCCAGACCGACATTGGGCTTGAGCACCGCCGGAAGTAGTTGGCAAGGATCTTGTCGTCTCGCCCCGCAGCCTGCACCGCGATGGTGTAGATCTTTGAGGAACTCCGACGGATCGTCTTGCCGTCGTACTTCTCCGATGCGTCGGCTTGAAGTTTTTCTTGTTGGGCCATGGACTTGCCGCAGCTCACGAGTGAACGCAGGGCAACCTACAGCGTCTGACAAGTCGCTGGTTCCTCTGGCGCGCGCATGTCAACAGAGGGCCCAGCGGCGGCAGCCGGATTGACGCTGCGCTTCTCTTGATGCTCGATGCGAGTTCGGCGTCCTCTTCTTTGTCGTTCGTGAAGAACTTGGCGCTGATCGCGATGAGCTCGTGGATCTGATGACGCAGCGGAGTCGCTGTCGAGGTGGATCCGGTGAGTCGGCGATCTTGGCCTTCGGGCGGAGAGTGCATGGTAGTTGCACCCCGCCGTCTCGTCGCCACCGGCTCATGTTTAGTAGTCTTGCAGCGGCGGCAATGCACTCGGTTGCAGCGGAGCGTCGCCGTTAAGCGAAGCCGATGAGACTACGAATGGTGGCCCTCCACTCATCGACCTTGTCGGCCGTTGGAGGGTAATCCGGGGAAGCGATTGAGCTCTCGCCAGAGCTTCTGCTGGAGTAGTGGGTGGCAGTGGTGAACGGCGCGAAGAGCGGGATATGCTCGGACTTCTAACTATGTTAGAAGGAGCAGTATCCCGTCCGGGCGACCGTGCCTCGCTCGCGCCAACATGTTGGCGTGCATGCTGGTCTTGAACATCCCGGGATCCTCCAGCTCGATATTGGTCCAACGAGCGTATGGCATTGTGAATGCCATGACGCTGTCGGTCCTGCGCCTCCTGAGACGGGCGCGGTGCATGTACGGACGCCGAGGTCTGTGCAGCCTTGTCCTTGGACTTGGCAGCACCGTGAGCGCCCCCGTCGCCGTCCATTCTTCCGCCGGCGTCTACCCCACCACCTGTTTGCTCCGGTGGCGGTGGGTTCGACGCGGACGGGGCTTCTGCCGCTGAAGCCTTCTTCTTCGGTGGCATGTTGACGAAGGTGATGAAAATCTAGCTTCGCGTGGACGCCGGATCAGGTTCACACAACCTCGACGCCTTACCTGGCGCGCCAAAGATGTCGGGCAGGCTGATCGGCCCACGAACACCTATGGGGCCGGCGGACCGAGCCCCTTTCGGTTCGAGGGGAGCGGAGGTCGCCTGAAGAGCAGATCGAGGCGAAGCACGCGAGAGGTTTACCCAGCTTCGGAGCTCTCCGGAGAGACAATACTCCTACTGCTGCATGTCTAGGTGTATTGCGTTCTTGCTCAGGAGCGCTCGAATGCTACAGTACATACGAGCTGCTAACGAAAGCGTGGAGGAATCGATCGACCAACCCTTTCTACGTTGCGCATGGGCCTCCTTTTATATGCTCAAGGGGCTCCGACGGTGGCAACGTGAAGCGGGGTACAAATGGAAAAATAGTGGTTGGTACACCTACTTGTACAAAGGTATGATGTATTATACCTAACCACGGCGGGGGACAAAGGAATTAAATGCCCGTCTAGTCGCCCTAACGGTGCAAACAGGGACCGTCGGGCGCCACCGTCGCCACGATGGCAAACTTGTCGGCGCTACTTGCCACCTCGCACCGGGCTGCACTGACCTCTCGCCACGCAGCGCGCTGGAAAGGTCCTGTATGCGACACGTTAGTGGTTGTGCCGGAGCGTAGGTACAGAGGTGGTCTGCCGCTGACAAGCGCCTTTGCCGCGGTTGTTGTCTTGTCGCGCCCGGAAGCTTGTCGCTCACTGGGCCTTCCCGGCAAGCTCCTCTTGCCGGGGCCTTGTCTTGTATGTGCCTAGGGTGGCCTTCCCGGCAAGCTCCTCTTGCCGGGGCCTTGTCTCCCATGTGCCTTGGGTGGCCTTCCCGGCAAGATCCTCTTGCCAGGGCCTTGTCTCCTTGGCTTGAATACTTTGTTCTTGAATGGCTCCAAAGGAACCACGGAGGATCTTGGCGGTCACCTGGTAAGCCCTGCCGCGGAGGGCTGCAACTGCCCGTGCACAAGTTCGGGATACTAGGGTAACCCTACTCTAGTACACCGACAGTCGTCAAGAACGGCATTCCCAAGGGAGGTTAAGGCGTCACTCCTGCTGATGTCAAGAAGTTCATTCAACTGGATTCTACTGCAAAGAACATCATCTGTGGTCATCTGACGAAAGGACAGTATGGCCGTGTGAGTGCTCTGGAAATGTCGAAGCTAGTCTGGGACAGGCTCTCCAAGGTCAACGAAGGCGTCTCAACCCATAGAGATCAAAGGATCAGTGTCCTTCGCAACCTCTTCAACCTCTTCAAGATAAATGACAATGAGAATATCCAGCTCACGTTTGATCGCCTCACTGACATCACAAATGAGCTTCATGCTCTCAGCGCCACTGAGATCACCAAGCATGAAATCGTCAAGACACTCCTGAGATCATTTGAAAGCTCATTTGACACCCTAGCCCTGTTGATTCAAGAACGCCCTGACTTCAAGACACTCGTTCTGTCTGACATACTTGAGAGGCTCAACACACATGAGTTTCAGCTATCTGAGAAAAGAGATATCTATGGTCCCAACTATGATCGAACATGCGCTTTGAAGGCAAAAGTTGTTTCCTCGTCTAAAGAAGAATCTGATTGCAGTTCTGGTGATCCTGAAGACATTGGAAAGGAGCTTGCTATGCTCGTGAAGAAGTTCCAGAAATTCACCAAGAAGAAAGGCTTCAAAAAGTCTTCACGTTCCAGCTCAAGAAATGATGAAGCTTCTACTCATGACCACAAGAAGAGAATGCGCCACAAGTGCAAGAAACCTGGTCACTACATCTCCTAGTGTCCGCAGTGGGACAATGAAAACAACAAGAAGAAGAAGAGCAAGGAATATGATTCTGATGATAAGAAGAAGAAGAAGAAATCCTCAAAGTCTTCTTCCAAGTCTTCATCAAAGTCTTCATAACACAAGAAAAGCTCATCTTGCAAGGCTCGTGCTTTTGTTGGCAAGGAGATGGATTCAGAGGAGGAATATACTTCTGAGGAGGCGGAGGTGGAGTCTGAGGAGGAGTCCGACTCTGGTGTTGCTAGTTTGGCTCTAGCTACAACCTATGTTGCCAAGTCCATCTTGAACACTGAAGACAATGGCTCCGTCACCAACCCTTATGCTAATGACAAGGACGACCCCACTCCCACCTACTGCTTCATGGCACGTGGTGCCAAGGTAAACTCACGTGATGCTTACTTTCAAACATCAAGTGAAGATGGCTCTGATTGTGAATCCAAACCCAGCTACAAAACACTTGCTAAAATTGCAACTGAACAACAGAAAGCTATGGAACATATTCAAAAACTACTAGACAAAAGCGATGACCTGTTGGACACGGAAATGACCCGATCTCAGTCCTTAATTGAAGACATAAAAAATCTTCACATTAAGTACGAGGAACTTGAAAGTCGTCATGAAACGCTCTCAACAACTCATGAAAAGCTTTCCTATGATTATCTTCAAAGGAAGCAAGAACTTGAGAAATTGAGAGCAGTTCATGAAGATCTTTAAAAAGAGAACGAAGTCACTTGCTCAATGCATCAGTCCCCGCCAGAAGGATTTGAACCACCATGTCTAAAATGCCTTAAGCGTGATAACGCTGATTCTATTGTTGAATGTTCTACTGCTGCTACTGTTGCAATATCTTCAACTGTTGATGTGGTAACTAACCCCTCTGTTGAGGATGCCACTACTATTGCTGATGAAAATGCTAGGTTGAAGACATTGCTTGAGACTGGGATGTATAAAAGTCTCAAAGGGCATCAGACACTATGTGATGTCCTCAAAAAGCAGATCCTGAAACGAAACCCTAGAAAAGAGGGTGTTGGGTTTGAGAGGAAAATGAATGTTGATGGTTCCTACTGGAAGCCCGATCAGTACCCCAAAACCACATGGGTTGCAGCAAAGGGACCTTCAGTGGATCCATCCACCTTATCTGGCTTCACTTGTGCTAACCCTATTATCATTGATGAATCCTTTGATGCAAACTATAAACTGTTTAAGAATCAAAATGGTGAAGTGTTTGCAAGGTATATTGGTACTAACTGAAGGAATGGACCACCTGTGAAGAAGATCTGGGTACCCAAAAGTTGTCTTGAGAATCTTCCTGTGAATGTCATCATGACACCACAAGGGAAGAAGACAAACCCCAGACCAAAGGCTTCATATGGTCCAAAGGCTTCATACAGACAGAGGACTCACCCGAGTCACCCTAACGCCAATGTTTTGCAGGGAAATCATACTCAGATGTATGAATATGAGCGTGTTTCTACAAACCGCTATGTTCATAAAAATAAGAACATTTCTGCTTATTCATATGAGTATTATTCTCCTCCTGCAAGGCTATTTTCTAGGGATCCAAAGCCTAAGTTCTCAGATGCTGCACTTAGACTCATTGCTTCAAAGCCACCCCTGAAAATGTGGGTGGTTAAGAAAACTTAACTCTCTTTTGCAGGGAAAGGTCTCCAGCCGGAACTCAAAGGCGTCTGATGCTATTGCTGGGGACCTAAAACATCTTGTGGGGTGCAAGATAAAATGCCCAAATGGTCTTACTATGTATTTTGTTCCTGAATCGCTTGCCAATCATCCTATCAGTCCTAACCTTGATCTAAGCTTTAATAATCCTCTTGTCCGTCAAATGTTTATGCTTCACAACTCTTGGTGAAGCCTATCCCCCTAATTGTACTATAGGGTATGACACCTCATGCTTCGGAATGGATTATGGATAGTGGATGCACTAATCACATTACTGGTGACCGAAGTCTTCTCAACGACTCAACCTTACATCCATCTGACAAGAGTCACATCACATTTGCTGACACTAAGGTATTGGTTCTAGGTAGAGTTGCAATCTCAAAGGATCAGCACATGGATAAAGTGATGCTTGTTGAATCCCTTGGTTTCAACTTAATGTCTGTCTCAATGCTTTGTTATTTGAACATGATTGTGATATTTGGAAAATATTGTTGACTTGTTCTAATGGAATCTGACGAGTCTCTAGTCTTTGAAGGGTATCGGAAAGATGATTTGTACATGGTACGCAGGACCACAGTTGGCTATATGTCTTCTAGCAAAAGCTTCAGAGTGCTAGCTCTGGCATTGGAGGCTACGGCATGCTGGCATGAGGAACTTGCACACTCTCGCAAAGAAGAAGCACGTCATAGGCATCGAGGGCTTCAAGTTCAAGAAGGATCATCTGTGCGGTGCCTGTGAAGCTGGAAAGATGACGAAGGCCAAGCATCCTTCGAGGACTATCATGACGACATCTCAACCCTTCGAGCTGCTTCACATGGATCTCTTTGGACCTACTCACTTCTCAACTCTCACTACTACTGCTTGCCTCTATGGTTTCGTCATAGTTGATGATTATTCAAGATATACATGGGTGCATATAATCCTTTACAAGAATGAAGTGCAGGATGTCTTCAGACGCTTCACAAATCGTGCCATGAATAACTATGGCATCAAGATCAGGCATATCAGAAGTGATGATGGCACATAGTTCAAGAACACCGGCCTCAACCTTTACCTGGATACATTGGGCAGGACTCATGAGTTCTCCGCTCCGTACACACCTCAGCAGAATGGCATCGTGGAGCGCAAGAACAGAACACTCATTGAGATGGCTTGGACGATGCTTGATGAATACAAGACTCCAAGAAAGTTCTGGCCCAAAGCCATTGATACTGCATGCCATGTCATCAACCGTGTTTATCTTCACAAGCTTCTGAAGAAGACATCCTATGAACTCCTAAGCGGTAAGAAGCCAAATGTCACATTACTTGAGTATTTGGTGCTAGGTGCTGGATCAGGGATCCACATCACACTTCAAAATTTGCACCGAAAGCACATGAAGGTTTTATGCTTGGATACGGAAAGGATTCGCACTCCTAAAGAGTCTTCAACCTATTTCACTATAAAGTGGTTGAAACTGTGGATGTGCGGTTCGATGCGATTAACGGCTCGCAAAGAGAGCACCTACCAAATGTGCTAGATGAAGTTCCACCAAGTGAATCCATCAAGCTAATGGGAACTGGAGAGATCATAACTTCTGAGGCTCAGGCTGAAGAGGAGCCTATCATTTCTGCACCTAATCAACCTGAAGATAATGCTCAACCTGAAGACAATCCTCCTAGTGAAGACATTGTTCAGCAAGAGCAAAATCTTTGTCCAGTTCATCCTCGTGTTGCAAATGAAGTTTGGATTGAGAAGATAATTGATAGCATCAATGCACCAGGTCCACTCACTCGTTCAAGAGCAACAAAACTAGAAAATTTCTGTGGGCACTATGCATTTGTCTCAATATCAGAACCCAAGAAAGTTGCTGAAGCCATCATGGAACCTGAATGGATTCAAGCTATGCAAGAAGAGCTCCAATAGTTCAAGCTGAACAATGTATGGGAATTGGTCAAGCGTCCTGATCCTCGTAAGCACAATATCATTGGCACCAAATGGATATATCGCAACAAGAAAGATGAGCATGGTCAAGTTGTCAGAAACAAGGCTCGTCTCGTTGCTCAAGGATACACTCAATTTGAAGGAATTGACTTCGATGAAACATTTGCTCCTGTGGCTAGGCTTGAAGCCATTCGCATACTGCTAGCCTATGCAAACCATCATAACATCCTGTTGCATCTGATGGATGTGAAAAGTGACTTTCTCAATGGCAAGATTGAAGAAGTGTATGTTGCACAACCACCTCGCTTTGAAGATCCAAAACATCCTGATATGGTATACAAGCTCAACAAGGCATTGTATGGCCTCAAACAAGCCCCTCGCGCTTGTTATGATACACTCAAAGACTTCCTGAAGAGCAAAGGCTTCAAACCTGGTTCCTTGGATCCCACACTCTTCATGAAGACATATGATGGTGAACTGTTTGTGTGCCAAATATATGTGGATGACATTATCTTCGGCTGCACTAACCAGAAATACAGTGATGAGTTTGGACACATGATGCAAGAGCAATATCAGATGTCCATGATGGGTGAGATGAAGTTCTTCCTTGGTCTTCAAATTCATCAGCAAAGCAACGACATCTTCATATCTCATGAGAAATACCTCAAAGACTGCCTGAAGAAGTTTGGAATGCAAGACTGCAAAGGTTACACGACGCCATTGCCAACCAAAAGTCATCTGGGTCTTGACGCCAATGGTAAAGAGTTCGATCAAAAGGTATACCGCTCCATGATTGGTTCTTTACTTTATTTATGTGCATCTAGGCCAGATATCATGCTCAGTGTTTGCATGTGTGCCCGATTCCAAGCGGCACCAAAGGAATCGCATCACTTAGCTGTGAAGCGAATTCTTCGATATTTGGCTTACACCCCAACACTAGGATTATGCTATACAAAGGGCTCAAAGTTTGATCTAGTTGGATTCTCGGATGCTAACTATGCTGGTGAAAAGGTGGATCTCAAATCTACATCAGGCACATGTCACTTTCTGGGACGATCACTTGTCTGTTGGTCTTCAAAGAAGCAGAACCGTGTGTCACTCTCCACTGCTGGATCTGAATACATTGCTGCTGGATCTTGCTGCGCTCAGCTCCTATGGATGAAGCAAACTCTCAAGGACTATGGCATCCATATTAAACAAGTACCACTCTACTGCGACAATGAGAGCGCCATCAAGATTGCCAACAACCCAGTTCAGCACTCGAAAACAAAGCACATTGAAATTCGTCATCACTTTCTCAGAGATCATGTCATGAAGGAAGGTATTGATATCATTCACGTCAACACTGAAGAGCAATTGGCAGATATCTTCACAAAGCCCTTGGATGAGAAAAGGTTTTGCAAGTTGCGGTGTGAGCTAAATATCTTAGAATCCTCGAATGTCCTGTGATTAGCCACACATCCTAACACTTATGCATGTTGATGACTTAGATGTGCAACACATCAAGTAATGTATATCTTCAATCAATGAAGACTTACACACTGAGTGTGAATACATTAATGCGGAATTTTACTTCGGAGTGCCACGATAATTGTGCGTCGTGTCTGGGTCTCATACTTCCTATACGCTGGGTAACACCACCACCAAACTTTTGTTTAAAGTGTTTCATTTGGCGTTACATTTGCTAAGTCTTCGCATTTGACTTATCTTCGACATTGATTTGTCTTCATGTTGATCTTCACTCTGTCGTTTTAGTCTTACTCATATATATATATATATATATATATATATATATATATATATATATATATATATATTTGTGTTTTGTCCTCTACAGCTTTCACTTATAGCTATGTCTTCTCGTTTGAATCTTTTGGACTAAGTGAATGTGATCGGACCCTAACCTCGTCTATGCTTCTACCTCAAATTCTATCTATCCAAATCATAAGCATTCTATTGAAACCGTCGAATGTCTTCTCTGCGTCCTCAACAGAAGATACGGAGACAAACATTGAATCCGTTTTAAATGCTCAATCCTTATTGCCTGAAACCGGAGAAGCCGGAACGACCACCCGACAGTCTATGCGTGCGTGGGAACATGGAACAACTTCCAATGTGTTGCATGTTCGCCATGTGTCCTTCAGTTGTGAACCGCCAGGAGCACCTGCGTAATTGTGATGTGTTGTCCCTTTCCTTATAAATACACATCACATCACGGTCAAAAATACTTCTTCCACCTCAGAAAAACACTAGCGCCACCGCTAACCCTCGACGACGCCGGCGACGAAGCGCTTAGCTGCCGCGACCTCACCAACGCCATCCTCACGCCGGCCGCGGACCTCGTCTTCTCTGCCGAGGTGTCCTCCGTCGCCAAGTTAGGGCACGGAAGATCGAACTGCTCGGCCTCCTCTCTACTCCGTGTAGCAGTTCTTTGTGTGGTAATTAAAACTCACTTTTACTGCCTTTTTGATCCGATAGATTCATCCTTCTTCACCAAAACTGGTTTCTGTGGCCACAAATTTGGATCTATCCTATTCTGCATCTCATAATATGCCTAGTATATTCACTTATGCTTCACACATAGTTAGATTCCTCACTTGTACCTATTCTTGGATTCGTACAAATCTGGAACCAAATCCCAACATAAAGTGAATGTCTTCGCGCTATGAGGTCAATGTCTTCTAAACTGATTTATCTTCAAAATCTTCTGAGAATGCATATGACCTCTTCCCCTTCCCCCGCATCTCTAATGCTGTCACAGGTACATGTCCATGGGAGAATCCCTTGTTCTCATAGTCTGCATTCATTCGCAGAATTCTTACAGCATCACATCAGTTCTCCCAAAGCTAGCTCTTGTCTGACCAACAAACGGAAGCCTTTGACAGTTTTGAAGCCATTCAGTCTGAACTACATGGCCACAGAAAAGTCAACAAGGAAGGGAGGCAGACAGCGCCACGGGGGCACTTCAATGGATCTGCCTGAAGATCTTTATGAGTTGTACAAAACTGATCCTGAAGAGAGCCATGGCCAACACAAAACTCGAATCCAATGGATTCGAAGATATTGGGCCGAGCAATGGTTCAAGTATAGATTTGTCACCAAGGAATATGCTGAAAAGAATGCCATCAAGTGTCACACCCTGATTTTCATGCCACTACACTTAAGCTAACAATCATGATAAAATGTGGTTTGACAAAAACTTTTGAGTGTTTTGGACCTTGCCTTGATTGGTTTTTGTCTGTTGTTTGCAAGTGCTCTAAAAATAAAATAAATCCTCCAATTCTTATACTCCTTCTCCTTGATCCAAAAACCTTTCCCAATGATCATGCCATGTGTATAGGACATAAAACAAATTTCTTGCAAAAATAATTTGGCCAAATAGTATTTTCAAAAATTAGTTTTTCAAAAACCCCTGAATTGAGGTTTGCACTGCAAGTACTTAATTAAGGGTAGTAAAAATCTTTCCAAAAATATATTTGACTCCTATTAGATATAGGACACCCAGAAACCACAAAAATATAAATTTAAAAGTTATTTCCCTATTTTATTTAAAAGCTTTTTCTTCAGGCCAGAAATGGTCTTTGATAGGGAAAAATTATTTTATTGTTTTAAAAATATTTGACAAAAATCAGGGAAACTCAGTGGGCATATATTTCCCATATATAAGAGTTTCAACACATGGTCATGTTCAAAATATTGGACAAAACATCCGAAAACAATTTCTGCCCATTTCAAGGATTTGAAACATTTCTACAGGAAATATTTTCATAATAATCCAAGGAAAACCCAGCAAGTCAAAAATGCATATTGTGATCACTTTGCAAAGCCTCATGTCAATCAAGATCACTTTGGTTCACCAAAATGCCCATAAACCCTCTCTGACCAGAATCTAATTTGAACAACTTTGTACTACCAACTTTCTATCCTTGACCCCGACTTTTGTGAGCATGTTCACATGACCAAATGAGGCCACTACACCAAGTGGTTCATCAAGGTGAAGTGATTTCATCAACTAGATCTACACAAGTTAATTTCTGCTAAGTTCTAGGGTTTACAAAAGTTGCATTGGCAACTTTGCCCAAATAAGCTCCAAATTGGTGGGAGGCCCTAATTATATGTTCCATTTCACCCTGTGGAGTCTCATGCCAAATGGAGTTCATTTTCTTACCCAAATTTGCATCAAACACCTTCTGGTCATTGCAAAAAGTCACTGGTTTCACCCCCTACACTAATCTCCTTGACTCCACATTTTTACCACAGCTGAACCTAATCACCAGCAACCTCAAGTGGCTCCCCCTATTCCAAAGATCAATGATTGAGGGGTAAACCCCCCCCCCCATTTACCTCTCTGGACATCCATTTTCTCCCTCTCCTTCGACCTCTCTCCTCTCCTACTGGCTCTCTAGGGCATCCAACGCCACTCCTATATTTTTTACTCACCCCCAAAACCCCCAGACACAAAAGGACATGCTCATGGCGCATAAACAATGCCAGTGCCTGCAGAGCTCGCACTCTGGAGCACGCTACAGTGCTCTCTCGCACTATATCTCACCCATGCCAAGGGCATATGACAGCCTTGGGCATCGGGGTGATGTCTCCCGAGGTGGCCTCGGCGTCCGGGACACGACACGCTGCCGGCCCCCTCCAGAACCTCTCTCCCCTCCCCTCTGTGAGCTCACCCGAAGCGTCTGGCAGCATGCTGCCCACGGTGCACCGCGGCCACCCCCATATAAGCTACTCCCGGCCTCTTCTCTGGCCTCTCCTAGACCTCCCTCTATCCCTCGCACCTCCCAGACAAGATCCTTCTCCCTCCCATGCTCTCTTTCCCTCTCCATGGACACCATGGTCGCCGTCTGCCTCCGCCTGGCTCTGGCGAACCAGAGCCTCCCCTCCTCTCCTTTGACCAACATGAGAAGCACTGCAGGCCAGTGGAGCCCTCCCGATCCTTATCGCCCCTGCCCTTGTGCCCACGGCGCCGCGCCCATCCACTCGTGACGCCGCCCGCCGGCTCCAAGGCCGCCGTCGCCCCAGATCCTCCCTGCCCACACGAAGCCCCTGGATGGACGCGTCTCGGCGTCCGTAGTACGTCGGTGCATCGAACGCCACCGGGGATGGCCGGAGTCGCCGGGGATAAGCGCCGGCGCGCGCTCGGCCTCGCCTCCCCTGACGCTCCTCTACCTCAAGCGCGAGGTAGGGGACGACCACCCAGCCAGCTGGCAGGGGGCCCGCTCGTCAGCGGCAGAGGTGACCGAGCCGGCCCACCAGTCGGGTTAAGTGGAAACGTCTTCTAGCCGATCCGCTTGCCCCGCTGGGTGGCGCTCTCCTGTAGTGCCTTCAAGGCGTCACCTCTTCCTCACAAGAATGAGCCACTGGGCTGAGCCCAGTAGGCGCTGTTTAGCTGGGCTTCGCCCAGTGCACTTTATAAGGTTGACATCTTTTCTTCCTTTTTCTCTTTTTATAAATATTGTAAAATCTCTAGAGAATTCAGATGGACTCCAAATTTGATGATTCAAATTTCTAGTGACTCTATAAATCATGATCTACGTGTTGGTGCAACATGCACATTTTTCCAGAGACTTTTTCTTCACAAACATTTATCAAATCTTGTTTTTCCATTTCTGTAATGAACTTTAGAAAAATCACAGAGAGCCCATTTTTTTATCCAAATTTCATGATTCAAAATCCTAGATGTCTATAAGTTCAAAACTTAGTTTTTGAACATTTTTACTAATACTTTCTCTATCACCTCAAATAATGGTCTATTTCTTCATGTATAGCCAACTTTGCAAATTCATAGGAAAATCATTTGAACTCCAAATCCAGTGAAACCAACTCCTGGATGCTTCTAAAATCATGGTTTGTTAAATGGGTGCATTTGCTCATTTTTCAAAAATATATATCTGTACACTTCTTGCAAATCCACAAATCCCTTGATTCCGTCATATCAAAATGTTTAGAAATATCCATTGATCCACTTCCAATGAAATCACCTTGGTCATTCCTCATATGACCAGAGGTATCCTAGAAAAGTCCAACTCACATTTTTAGAGCACTTTTATTTTCTGCCTTGTTGTGTTGCTTATTATGGTTGCTTTCAACGATAGTTGACGAAGTAGACGAAATACTTGGAGCTGGACCAGAGATATTTGAAGACCTCGAAGACCTTGTTAAAACAGGCAAGAAGCCCTTTGACCATGTCTAAGAAACCCTTTTTATGCATGTCGTATGGCACTTTTATTGCTTGCATCGAAGTCATGATAAAATGGTGACCACTTGAGGTGGTTTGCCTCCGTTGTTTTTCTCGTTGACACTTGCATGATGCATGACCCTACCTTTCTATGAGGGTTATGCCGGTGGGGCTAGATAGGATGCTAAAGTAGATGCTACGCAAAAAGGGATGGGTATATGCATGGTGATGGAGACAAAGTATTTTCAAAAGACTTTTCGAAAACCCCGTCGGGTGCCACTTATGCTCGAGGGAGATAATGAGATAGGTAACCACTTGATACCGAAGTGGTGTACCGAGGCAAGTGTGTGTGTTGTTTTCGAAAACGGATTAGATTTAAGATTTGTCGACTGTCCCAACCTTACATGCGCAACCACTCTACGCTTGTATGGGAAAGGGCATTATTGATTACCTAGGCCAATACTAGCTTGGAGCCTGCATTACTAGTGACGGGGGAGAGTTGGTGCTCTCTCTCGGGACGGGGTTGTGCCAGGTAGGGCGGCCAAGAACATTTTTATGGGGCACCGGACACACCGTTTGTACCCCGTGCCAGTGGTATGTGATGAATATGGGAGCGATGCTCCACAATTTTAAGATGTGAAATGTTGGGCATGGGGGTTACTACCAATTGAGTGGACTCTATGTTAGTGTCGTCTAGGGAAAGATAGTGATCGGATGCTTACCCCGGGTACTTGAGGTATCGCGGGTCGTGGATGACATGGAAGTTCCCCGGATCTTGTGGGTAAAGTGTGCAACCTCTGCAGAGTGTACAACTATTCAAATAGCCGTGTCCACGGTCAAGGACAGTTGGGTAACCGCTCTTGGGCTACGTCCAGAGCTTCGCAAACCAGTGGGTGTGTTATGATAATTGGGGAGAACTACTTGGATCGAGTCAAGGTACTTGACATGATTGAGTTGGGTTGGTGCCCACTCTATTTATGTTGATATCTGTAACCTGTCCTCATGGTTACTTTAATTCTCCTGATGCATGCCTTACAAGTTGTTGAACATGTCATTGCACTCAAAACTAGCTTTATGCAAAATAACTACTTACTGCTATATCATTGCATCATTATGCCCTGTTCCGATCATGGGTTGCTTGCGAGTACATTCAAAGTACTCATTGGCTTGCCACTGGTTATTTTATTGGCCAGGCATGAAATAACAGGATATGATGAAGAATACTTCGGTGACGAACATGCGAGCTAGGACGCTTCCCAATCAGAATGCCTGTAGGGTTAAGGCAGATGGCATGGGTCCAAGTTGTTATTGAAGATTTCCGTTGCGAAGTTATACTCAAGACTTGACCATAATGGTCATAATTTATGTAAGACGGTATGTATGGATGTAAGGCGCTTGTTATTCAGCTTCTGTGTGTTCAGTGAGCATTGATCTCTGGGATCACTGTACACGTGCAATCGGTGATCACGACTTATGAGTCGGGGTTGCCACAGAGCTGGTATCAGAGCCATCCTGACTGTAGGAAGCCTTAGTTAGCATGGTCGTCAGTTAGGGTAAAACTATTTCCAAAACTACTACTAGTTTTCAAAACTATCTATACTTCTCTTCCCTTCTCAGTTTTTCGAAAACTAAGGTATACTTTCCTTATTGATCTATTCCCCTTCAAAACCTTTGGTCGTTAGAACCCTTATGCCCCTGACCACTGGATTCCTTGTAATCCTCGTGGATAATCTAGAAGGAAGATGCCTTGCCAGACATTCACCCACATCTCTTGAACACAAGATTGACGACATCACAACAATACGATACCAAGAGAAGATACATCCTCGAGGAATGAGGACTTGAAGACCCAGGAGATGGTGAAACCCTTGACACTGCCCCAAGATGATGCAACCTTAGCCTACGATGATCAGGGCATAGGATATGCAAGATCATGATATACATCACTAATAGAGTAACCCTGTCACTATCGTTGTTGTATCGGCAACCACCGATGGATGAGAACCTAGCCATTTGGTCCGCCTCACCATAGTGAGCAGGAAAACGGTTCTCCTCATCCCCCGCTCTTGGTGTCGATGTTGTCATCAACGTAACCGACATGATGGACCTCTATTATGCCTTGATAATATCATTGCATAAAGGATTACCTACCTGGTACCATCGACGTCTTAGAAGACAAAAAGGGATCGTCGTGATTAAGAAGACAATAGAAGACCAAGTCAATGCCGATTCTGAGGATCCACCTTCACCCCATCACTTCAACAGGCGAGAAGTTGTTGAAGAATCTTCAGGCTCAACCCGGATTGTTTCATCGAACAACTACAAGAGACGTAGCAACACCTGTGGAGAACCCAGAAGACTGCACGAGGCACGAAGTAAAGCACGACCACTTAGTCCGAGAACCCCTAGGGTAGGATGAGTCGTGTACCCCCCTATGCGCAGTCGAGTCCATATGATGGTACGAATAGAACCATGACTGTGTGTTGCCTATTTTTATTTCTTTGTGTTTTGATATAAGTCACACTTTTTCCCTAGGCAACAAGTATGTGACTATATCACCTTCTTTGTTTTCCTTTGTTTGGCCCTTTTTGGCACCCGTTTGTTTGCACCTGCACTATAGAACCCCCTTTAGGCATTCCCCATCTATGCCACTTTTCTCTCTCATCCCTCTCATCAACTGAAGACCGGCAAGAAAAGATACACCAGGGATTCTACCTCGGCGAGCAACAAGCACTGAAGACTTTTGCTACAGCCTCCTTGACCAAGTGGAACCCCGTAGAGCTGTGTTTACATCTTAAGACTAGAACTCTATCCCTATACCCTACAAGACTTCACGAGATACCCCAGCTCAAATCCTTAACCATGTGCTTAACTCGCATAATTGCAAGAGAACCAGTTAAGCCTCTGTAACCTTGCACAAGACTGGGTTCATTATGGAACTAGTAGACGTAGTGAGGGAGCACATTATCATCCTAAGGTAGCACCAGAACTGACGATGCCATAGGAAAGACCAATTTGGGGATATATGAACAGAGGACAAATGACTTGATGAGTTTATATCAGTGACCTTGAGGAATTATCTGAGACTCTTTGGTAGATTATAGGGCTACCATGTTGGTAGATGAACTTGGTGGGATCATGATTATAGATTAGCATAGCTATCATTACCCCTGAGTAAATTGGATTTATAGGACAATTATGATCGCAAGCTGAAACTCCTGGAAGTGAAAGGATTTGACTTGATCAGATGATATTGATAGGAGACAGTTGATATTACGTAAATAACTTGAGGGAAACATGTAGGATTCCTCGTTGGACAATAGATTTGGATTTAAATAGGTGATCCTAGTTGAGTATAGATGCTGAGTAAGTCTACCTGGTTCGGAATAAATTGGATTTAGGCTGATGATCTCGATCATGATACCATGTTTCTTGGAGGGCAATAAACTGGGAGATTGGATTAATTGTCGGAGTTGATATAAGCTTGACCTTGGAGTTTACTTGACCATGATAATGGAAATTGGTGGACTGACTATAGTAAAGATGACCCTTTCCAAGTATTTGAGGATTATAGGACATTAGAAGGTCATGTGGAACACCATAGACATTGGATTTGTAGAATTAATGGATTGTGTAGTGATTGATGGAAGTTAATGGGCTGTTGGAGTTGATTCATAGGAAGGAAACAAGATCTTGGAGTGGCTTACGACGTGTTTCCTTAGGATAGAGGTGCTTTATCTTAGACCTTGGAAGAATAGGCTGAGCACTTGGATTGTCACGTTCAAGCTTAGTAGCTTATATATTCTACCCATGGATTTTTAGGGGTAGACATACATATGAGTTTGGGGATTGTAGACATATATGATTTTGTTAGACCTCCTCTCGAGAGTCATAAGGATATGAATCACATGAGTGATGATTGGAGTTGACCTATACGAAATGATGCTATCAGTGATATGATGTGATTTGTTTAAAGGACTAGATAGCACAATTGGCATCTCAGGAATTGTGCTCAAGGATAAGATGATAAATGTTCACTCGCACACTAGAATCCTTGAAACCCTTACACCCTACCAAGCCATAACATGGTCGGATTCTGACCTTGGGCTTTGGCTCTAGATCGATAAGACCTTGGCCGATACTCAACCGTGACCACCACCAATGCCTCAGCCCACTTTACATACCCCATAGACTTCATGGAGTGCTTGGACAAGTTAGTTGTCATCTTTCTTTGATGACAAACTTGTCTACCCGAAGACGAAAGAAGAATCGTTGAGCTGGTCAAGGAACATCTGAAGATCGTCATGTCTAGGAGGAAGAACTACACCAACCACCATCTTCAAGAAGTATACTTCCGCGTCGAAGACCAGGTGTATTTGCAAGCCACTCCTCTCTAAGGAACCAAGCATTTCCATGACAGGGAGACCCACACCAAGATTCATCGGCCCCCTTCAAGATCACTCCAAGATTTAACAACCCCCTCTAAGATCACTACGACACAAAGAGAAGACAGTTACCAGCTGGAGTTGCCACCTGAGTTACCTGATGTGCACAATGCTTTCCATGCATCACAACCCCGGAAGTGTTTCCAACTTCCTAACTTGCCCGATCTCTACGAGGGCATTGACCACCGAGCCATCGACCTCCAGCCAGATCCAACCTGACCTAACGCGAGAGACCCCTTAGCAACCTGGATCAACCGAGAGCGTCATACACGAAGCTACAACACAAGGGTACTTCAAGATTCAATGGAGCACCACACGGAAGCAGAAGCATTATGAGGACGTGAAGACTGCCCCGCATCTAAGTTCCGTATTCCTTCCCGCGCCTAGTTTGGGAATCTCGGGGACGAGATTCTTGTAAGGGGGGTAGGTCCGTCACACCCTGATTTACATGCCACTACACTTAAGCTAACAATCATGATAAAATGTGGTTTGACAAAAACTTTTGAGTGTTTTGGACCTTGCCTTGATTGGTTTTAGTCTGTTGTTTGCAAGTGCTCTAAAAATAAAATAAATCCTCCAACTCTTATACTCCTTATCCTTGATCCAAAAACCTTTCCCAATGATTATGCCATGTGTATAGGACATAAAAATAATTTCTTGCAAAAATAATTTGTCCAAATTGTATTTTGAAAAATTAGTTTTTCAAAAACCCCTGAATTGAGGTTTGCACTGCAAGTACTTAATTAAGGGCAGTAAAAACCTTTCCAAAAATATATTTGACTCCTATTAGATATAGGACACCCAAAAAACACAAAAATATAATTTTAAAAGTTCTTTTCCTATTTTATATAAAAGCTTTTTCTTAAGGCCAGAAATGGTCTTTAATAGGGAAAAATTATTTTATTGTTTTAAAAATATTTTACAAAAATCAGGGAAACTCAGTGGGCATATATTTTCCATATATAAGAGTTTCAACACATGGTCATGTTCAAAATATTGGACAAAACCTCCCAAAACCATTTCTGCCCATTTCAAGGATTTGAAATATTTCTACTGGAAATATTTTCATAATATTCCAAGGAAAATCCAGAAAGTCACAAATGCATATGATGATCACTTTGCAAAGCCTCATGTCAATCAAGGTAATTTTGGTTCACCAAAATGCCCCAAAACCCTCTCTGACCAGAATCAAATTTGAACAACTTTGTACTACCAACTTTCTCTCCTTGACCCCAACTTTTGTGAGCATGTTAACATGACCAAATGAGGCCACTAAACCAAGTGGTTCATCAAGGGGAGGTGATTTCATCAACTAGATCTACACAAGTTCATTTCTGCTAAATTCTAGGGTTTACAAAAGTTGCATTGGCAACTTTGCCCAAATAAGCTCCAAATTGGTGGGAGGCCCTAATTATATGTTCCATTTCACCCTGTGGAGTCTCATGCCAAATGGAGTTCATTTGCTTACCCAAATTTGCATCAAACACATTCTGGTCATTGCAAAAAGTCACTAGTTTCACCCCCCTACACTAATCTCCTTGACTCCACATTTTTACCATAGCTGAACCAGATCACCAGCAAACTCCAGTGGCTCACCCTCTTCCAAAGCTCAATGATTGAGGGGTAAAAACCCCCATTTACCTCTCTGGACAGCCATTTTCTCCCTCTCCCTCGACCTCTCTCCTCTCCTGTTAGCTCTCTAGGGCATCCAATGCCACTCCTACATTTTTTACTCACCCCCGAACTCCCAGACACAAAAGGACATGCTCATGGCGCATAAACAATGCCAGTGCCTGCAGAGCTCGTGCTCTGGAGCACACTCTGATGCTCTCTCGCCTTTGTAGCTCACCCATGCCAAGGGCATACGACAGCCTTGGGCGTCGGGGTGATGTCTCCCGAGGTGGCCTCGGTGTCCGGGACACGGCACGATGCCGGCCGCCTCCAGAACCACTCTCCCCTCCCCTCTGCGAGCTCACCCGAGCACGTCCGTGCATGCTGCCCACGGTGCACCGCGGCCACGCCCATATAAGCTACTCCCGGCCTCTTCTCTAGTCTCTCCTAGACCTCCCTCTATCCCTCGCACCTCCCAGACAACATCCTTCTCCCTCCCATGCTCTCTTTCCCTCTCCATGGCCGCTATGGTTGCCGTCTGCCTCCGCCTGGCTCTGGCGAACCAGAGCCTCCCCTCCTCTCCTTCGACCAACAGGAGAAGCGCTGCAGGCCAGCGGAGCCCTCCCGATCCTTATCCCCCCTGCCCTTGTGCCCACGGCACCGCGCCCATCCACTCCCGACGCCGCCCGCCGGCTCCAAGGCCGCCGTCGCCCCAGATCCTCCCAGCCCGCGCGAAGCCCCTGGATGGACGCGTCTCGGCGTCCATAGTACGTCGGTGCAGCGAACGCCACCGGGGATGGCCGGAGTCGCCGGGGATAAGCGCCGGCGCGCGCTCGGCCTCGCTTCTCCTGACGCTCTTTGTCCTCATGGTTACTTGAATTCTCCTGATGCATGCCTTACAAGTTGTTGAACATGTCATTGCACTCAAAACTAGCTTTCTGCAAAATACCTACTTACTGCTATATCATTGCATCATTATGCCCTGTTCCGATCGTGGGTTGCTTGCGAGTACATTCGAAGTACTCATTGGCTTGCCACTGGTTATTTTATTGGCCAGGCATGAAAGAACAGGATATGATGAAGGATACTTCGGTGATGAACATGCGAGCTAGGACGCTTCCCAGTCAGAATGCCTGTAGGGTTAAGGTAGATGGCATGGGTCCAAGTTGTTATTGAAGATTTCCGCTGCGAAGTTATACTCAAGACTTGACCATAATGGTCATAGTTTATGTAACACGGTATCTACAGATGTAAGACTCTTGTTATTCAGCTTCTGTGTGTTCAGTGAGCATTGGTCTCTGGGATCACTGTACACGTGCAATCGGTGATCACGACTTATGAGTCGGGGTCCCCACGTCAAGCGTCCTTGGGGTGATATTATCTACAAAAATCTTCAACCCAAGACCAAATATGAAGCTATTGCTCAGGGATTCTACCCTTGCATGGTCCATGGACCACAGCCTGCTGATGCCGACCCATCGTCTTTCTTATGGTGTCATGAAGACAGTGTATTCAAGCGCAACTACAAGTTTGCCAAGGATTCTGCCGTAAAGAACAAGAAGTGTCTCGGATGCAATTTCAATCCAGGTCCTTCTTCTCCGCGGGCTGATGGCACACGTGATGCCAATCCCAATGTCATCGGCCCCTTCAACAACTTTGATGGTCTCCTCTCCTACATCGCCGCTCAGAGAGCCACAGTGGATCAGTCTGGAGATGAAGCTGATTCTGATGAAGCTCCTGCTCCGCCGAAATCTCAAAAGCAAAAGAAACCAAAGGCTTCGAAACCTACCGCTGCACCAAGAGCTTTGTGTGTGAAGCCTCTGGCCACTGCTCCTCCTGCACCAAGTGTGCATTCTGAAGATCTTTCTTGCATCTCCAAGACTGAGAAGAAGAAGAAGCCCATGCAGATTACTGGTCAAGCACTGACCCAGCAGCCGTTCTGAGGAATGAGAATGAAGCCATTGATCTGTCAAGTGATGACGATCTTGGCGATGATGCTCTCGAGCTGCTGATAAAGAGCAAGCAAGAGGCGTAAATCTACAAAGATCTTCCCCTTTTCGATGTGGACATCCTGAACAAGTTCATTGATGAATGGTTTGACAGCCCAAACCTCAGTTTTGATGATCTTCAGCTCCCAATTGGCCTCAGCGTCTCCTTCCATGGAGCCATTGCTCCTGAGCTGGCTCTAGCTCGGAGGATTCTTGCACTGAAGAACAAAATTGACTATGAAAAGGCCCAGTTCAAGAAGCACATGGCCAAGCTTAGTGTGATTGATGTCCAAAACTTCAAGCAAATCATGCATGAGCTCAAGGAGGCGTTTCACAAGAAACGTGACGAAGCTAAAGGTTCACGAGAGCGCATGAAGCACCTCGCTGCCAAATGTGTTCAGGCTTACAATGAAGCCAAGAAGCACAAGGCACTTGGGCGTCCTGGCATCGACCCCAAGATGGCTGCCAAGAAGAAGAAGCCTGATGTGGCCACACCTGAAGCATCCTGGCGGGAAGAACCTCGCATTGTCTTCCCCGCCAGCATGACAAGCTCGAAGCCTAAGGTCCCCACAGTTGCTTCAGAACTCAAGAAAACAAGGACAACTAAAGTCGAAGCCAGAAAGCGCAAGTCCAAGAACACCACTAAGGATGCTCCACCAACCAAGAAGAGAGATCGGGCTGCTCCCACGGAGCCCCTTGTCGTTGAGCCAATCTCAGTTGCTCGTCCTGCAACCGCACACCAAGAGCGCCGTTTGATAGTTCACGAGCCTGCTACCACAAAGGCTCCTTAAGCTCAAGAAGATCCAGCTGTTGACCACACCGCAGCTGAAGACATTGGTCCCCAAGACAATAGATGATGATGAAGTCCTTCCTCAGGTCGAGCACCCAACGGTATCATCGCTTGTTCTCACGAACAGCAAACTCATAAACATTGGTCGTCCTTTGATGCCAATTGCTTGGGATGATTCATGGGCTGATCACCCTCAAGACTCCCCCCGTCAAGAAGAATCACCACGTACTCCCCCAACTCAAGACACCACTCTGGTGCTTGATGATGACGACTTTGTGGCTCAGACAACTCCCTCTCCACAAGCGTTGCCTGTATTTCGCAGGCTTCGCAAAGGACCAAGGCCACAAGTCGCTCTTTCGAGTGTTCCAGAAGGAGAAGAGCACCACCACTCTGTATCATGCCAAGTGTTTCCTGAAGCCACTCGAACTACGAACATCTCAGAGTCTCAAGCCGAAGCTACTGAAGACATTTCGGCTGCATCAGCCGATGAACAAGAAGAACTCCGTCAAGAAGAAGAACGTGTTGCTACACCCCCGTCCAACCAAGAAGTTGTTCTCGAGGAGAACGTGTCTGACCCTCCAGCTACTCAAGTGGAGGTTGATAATATTGAGGCGGCCACCAACACCAATACTGACGCCAATGACATTGTCATGGCAGAAGCAAATGTGCCGCTTGAAGTTAATGTGGCACCAGAAATGAATGAGCCAGAAGCTTCTAATGCACCTGAAGTCAATGTTGCACCTGAAGCCATTGTACCACTTGCAGCTCATGTCAATGTCGATGCTCTTGTACCTCCTCCAAGGCCACAGACTATTATGCTGGCATTTGATCGCGGGCAACCTGTCATGGTTCGCTGGCCTATTTTGGTTCCTCCTCCTGCTCCCGGACCTCAATTTGACCATCATGTGGAGCACAGGCCTTAGGTCCAGAAGACAAAACCAAGGCTGCCAAGATTTCCAGGTACTGCAACTTCACCAGGATCTTTCAATGTGAATGGCTTCATTACACACAACACCTTCTTTGACAGCGACAAGAACCCATACTCGAAGCCAAGGATTTCATCTGATCGGTTCTAGAGCTATCAGCAACGCAGTTACTACTCTGTGTTCTTTATGATCAAGGGCGCATCTTTCCACATATGCATCTAGACTGCGAAGCTATTGCTGGCCTGCCCTGCTTAGAAGAAGCCCTTGACTGTTTCAGAGATGCCGGTCTGCTACAATTTGTGACTGATAAAGAGCACTGGAACAAAGAGCTTCTGTATAATTCTATGCCACCCTCCACATTCGCGGCTACAACAAGGATCCGAAGACAGGGATCCTGGAGTGGATGACAGGCAATGTACACCACGACGCCAAAGCTCTTGATATTATTGAGCTTACTGGCCTGCCCACTCCAGGTGAACTCTTTGAGACTGGTTGTCAGCTGCACCGCAATGCTTTGGAGAGCATCTTCCAAGCTTTGAGCCCAACATGAGCCAAATCTTTGAGCATGATGAAGCCACTGCCTCGCGATGCTGAATTTCCCAGGGAATTCTTTGTTGAAGACCTAGAGTATTTGCCCCGCACTATTTATCATATTATCAGGCAAACTCTATGGCCTATCAAGGGACATTCTCCTACAGCGAAGCTTGACGGAGCAATGAAGACATTCATTTTCTATATCTTCAATGGCATCAGCTTCAATGCTCAAGACTTCTTCATCAAGCAATTGGCTGCATCTGACTCTGATCTCTTTGGTCTGAAGTTCTACGCTCCATGGGTTATGCGCCTTATCAAGCTTCACTCTGCTGTCAACTATCAGCCTTCTACGCGCAATCATCTCATATTCTTGCCAGAGGTTGATCTGTCTGTCGAAGCCATATACCCATAGCCTTCCAAGGAGCCAATTTATCTTCACAATGCCGACCACCAAAGCTTCACTCAACCCATTGAAGGAGTTCTGGCTGCTACTCGCGTTTATCCTTTGGCTGGCAATACACATGCACCTCATCGTGCCCATACTAAAGCCACTGAAAGCACAATTGCTCAAAGGCCTCGGAAGCGATCTCGTGTTCTCAACGACCGAGAACTTCTTGTCGCCCTGCATCAAAAGCAGGATAAGCATCATGACTGGCTGAAGCGTTAGATGCAAAGCCTCTTGGTGGATGTCAATCGCATTTGCAACCTTGCCACCAAGAATGCTTTTGTCACTCATGAAACCTGCCGGAGGTCGTGGAAGAGTCTGACATTGCTCGATCTTTGAAGCTGATCTTCAAGACGACGGCTTCACAGAGAGATTCAAGTTTGATTCCACTCCTCCCAGGAATGTTGTCTTGCGTCAGACTCCCTCACTTGAAGATTCTGAGTACTCCTCCTCTGCGGCAACTATCAATGCAAGAGTCATCGATGATGAAGATGATGCTACTTCACCACCTTCAACTTCGACGCGTATCAACACTGCACCAAGTTCTTCTACACCACCAAACCTCAATGACGACCCTGCTGCTTCACCTACTCCTCATGGGAACGAGTAGAGGCTCTATGTCTTCAAACCTTTTTGGTCCTTACTGACAAAAGGGGGAGAAGAATAAGAGTTGATAGTCTTCAAGCGGGTCCATATGGGTGGTTGCTTTATATTTGCCAAGTGTTTACAACTCTCGCTTTTGACACTTTTGGTTCTTTGAGTTGTAACACTTAAACTTGATGGTCGTCTGCTACCTCTTTCTGCCAACTATGTGATGCGATGATAAATTACGCATGTGCGATGATAAATCCCACACGAGGTCATATTGCAGACGTCCATTTTTCATTATGCATGTCATTATCTTCGTTATATCTTTTCATGCATGATGAATTGCCTTCATAAGTTGAAGAGGATCTCCACAAGTACAACCTGCCATGTGCATTTGCATTCCAAAAGAAAAATACTTATATGCACTTCTTTAGGGGGAGCCTTTTGCTACTTATGAAGACAATATCTTAATCCTTTACAATTTCACATACTTTTATCCCTGTTGAAAACATCAACCAGTTTGTCATCAATCACCAAAAAGGGGGAGATTGTAAGTGCATCTAGTGCCACCCCTAGTTGGTTTTGGAGTATTGACGACAAACCTGGTTGAGGGACTAATGTGTTTGTGAGAATTGTAGGATAACACATGTAGTAGTCCCTCATTGATTCGGTTTACCTACCAGAGATGACCCTAAAAATGTATGAAGACATTGAAGACAATGGTGGTATGTGAAGACAATCACATCGAAGTTTATGACTCGAGAAGACATTCACGTGAAGACTATGGAGTGCGAAGACATAGTTGTTTCGTAGTTTCCTTTTCTTCATTGTTGAGTCATAGGAACCACCGCACTGTTAAGTGGGGTCCAAGTGAACAAAGTCGAGTGGTGGTGATGCTCAACCAAACCCTATGTCTTCGAGCGAAGACAATGAGAGCAAATCTTATCCAGAGCTGGATGAGTCATCTTTACTTGTAGCCCAAGTCAAGATGTCGCGTGTGTTTGAAATCTGACCGTTGGAACACGTATCAGTTCCTTATTGACCCAGGGTCATTTCGGACAAATCAGGTCGGGTTGCCTAGTGGCTATAAATAGCCTACCCACTACACCATAAATTGGTGGCTGCTCAGAGTTAGTGCACGAATTTTTTCATTTGAGAGCAACCCACCTCCGAAGCTTTTGAGAGAGAGAAATCCTTGCGAGGACAAAGCCCAAAACACCCAGAGCCAAAGAGTGTTAGGCATCACAGAAGTCTTTCTGTCTGGATGACCTGAAGACTTGTTACACTAGAGGACTGTGAATCCTCCAGCCGGTTAGGCGTCGCGTTCTGAGCATCCAAGAGTCATTGTGGACTGCCAGTGAACGAAGTCTGTGAAGGTTCAGAAGTCTACCTTGAAGACTTATTAGAGTGATTGGGCGAGGACTGGGTGTCCTTAGCTCAAGGGGAATAAGGTGAAGACACGGTCTTCTGAGTTTAATCTCAGCCTCCCTGACAAGACGTATAGTTGTCACAGCAACTGGTACTGGTCCAACAAATCCTTTGTCTTCACCAAGCAACTGGTTCTACCCTTACCCTCTTGTTACTTACAGTTTGTCTTCGTGAAGTCCTTGCCTACTTGCATTATCTGGTTGACTTCACTGCGTGACTACTTGTTCTGATTGGCTTCATATTATCTTCCATCCTGATCCATACTTCCTAGCTGCTAATAGTCTTCGTGTTTTCTCTTCACTGAATACTTGACTATGTCTTGCCTAGTGTAGTCTACCTTCCACTGCATGTTAATAGGTTCATTTCTATCATTTGTCTTCGGAACTTTCATGTTTTGAAGACTTACATAAAAATCTCCTATTCACCCCCCTCTAGTCGATAACTAGCACTTTCAGAAGCAAAATTGTGTGTCTCTCTCCACTGCTGAATATGAATACATTGCTGCTGGATCTTGCTGCACTCAGCTTCTATGGATGAAGCAAACTCTCAAGGACTATGGCATTCATCTGAAGCAAGTGCCACTATACTGCGACAATGAAAGCTCCATCAAGATTGCCAACAACCCAGTTCAGCACTCGAAGATAAAGCACATTCATATCCGTCATCACTTTCTCAGAGATCATGTCATGAAGGAAGATATTGATATCATTCACGTCAACACTGAAGAGCAATTGGCAGATATCTTCACAAAGCCCTTGGATGAGAAAAGGTTTTGCAAGTTGCGGTGTGAGCTAAATATCTTAGAATCCTCGAATGTCCTGTGATTGGACATACATCCTAACGCTTATGCATGTTGATGACTTAGATGTGCAACACATGAACTAAAGTATATCTTGAATCAATGAAGACATACACTCTAAGTGTGAATACATTAATGCGGAATTTGACTTCGGAGCGCCACGATAATTGTGCGCCGTGTCTGGGTCTAATGCTTCCTATACGGTGGGTAACGCCACCACGAAATTCTTGTTTGAAGTATTTCATTTGGCATCACATTTGCAAAAGTCTTCGCATTTGGTTTGTCTTCAACATTGATTTGACTTCATGTTTATCTTCACAATGTTGATTTGGTCTTATACTGATATATACATGTATTTGTGTTCTGTCCTCTACAGCATTCACTTATAGCTATGTCTTCATGTTTGAATCTTTTTGATCTAAGTGAATGTGATCGGACCCTAACCCCCTCTATGGTTCTACCACAGATTCTTTCTATCTAAATCATATGCATTCTATTGAATCTGTCGATTGTCTTCTCTGAGTCCTTGCCAGCAGAAGACACAGAGACAAAAGTTGAATCTGTTTTAATGCTATATCCTAATTGCCTGAAACCCGGAGAAGCTGGAATGACCACCCGACAATGCAGGCGTGTGTGGGAACATGGAACAACTTCCAACGAGTTGCATGCATGCCATGTGTCCTTCAGATGTGAACCGCCAGGGGCACCTGCGTAATTATGCTGTGCTGTCCCTTTCCTTATATATACACAACTCACCACGATCATTATCTTTTCTTCCACCTCACCACCTCGCACAAACCCTAGCGCCTCCGCTAGCTTGCATCGACGCGGGAGATGTAGCGCTTAGCTGCCGCGACTTCTTCGACGCCGTCCTCACGCCGGCCGCGGACCTCGTCCTCTCCGCCGCCACCGTAGGTGTCTTCCGTCGTCAAGTTAGGGCGCGGGAGATTGAACTACTCGGCCTGCCTCTCAACCTCGTCTAGCAGTTCATCATGCGGTAATTAATACTTACTTTTTACTTCCTTTTTGATCTATCAGATCCATCCACTTCAACCAAAAGTGGTGTCTTAACTTCCAAAACTGGATCTATCTTCTTCTGCATCTCATATCTTGCCAAGTATATTCACTTAGGCTTCACAACTAGTTAGATTCCTCACTTGTACTTATTCTTGGTGTTGGCATTCTGGGAACGAGGGTCCCCAGACTTGCCTGCCTGCGGCCTGCGGTGTGGCTCAAGTGGGGGCCCAGAGCGGCCCAGCTACATCAGCTCAAGCTCAAGAACCTCGCGAGGGGCCAAGCCTCGCAGGGCGGACGACAGGAACCTGCCTCAGGAGGAGCCTCGTCAGGCAGGCTCACGAGGAGGCGGAGAGATCAAGGCAGGGTACCTCACGAGGGTGCCCCGTGACGCAAGCCATGGCGATCAAGACCAGGCGGGCACCAGGCGGGCGCCAGCCTGCATAGTGTCCTCGTTTCCCCTTTGGTGCAAAGGAGGCAAGCACAGTCCAAGGCATCAGGCAAAGGTTACCTCTTCGGTGCAACAAGACCAAGACCAGTAGAGCGGCAGGAAGGAGGTCATCGTGGAGCCCAAGACGGCGTCACCGTCAGAGCCTTTGGCAGCCGAAGACCAACTTTAGTCAGGATAAGTGTACTAGATGTTCCCCTTCAAAATGGCCAATTATTGGCGCCCTTCCCGCTCGTTATTTGGGAAGAGGCCCAGGGCCTCCCTCTATAAATAGGACTAGCCACCAAACGAAGAGAGAGAGAGGAGAACAGGTCGACCAGAGAGAGAGAGAGAGGCGATCGAACTCACCCAAGCAGTTCATCGCACCAGCTCAAGAACAGCCCCTCGCGAGGCTGTTCTTCCTTTGTACTGTTCATCATCAGCCCCGAGGCAATCCACCACACCACAAACTAGAGTATTACACCAAAATGGTGGCCTGAACTAGTATAAACCTCGTGTCCCTTGTGTGTCTTCTTCCTAGTTTAGATCCCTTGCAAACCATCGACGCGTGAGCTGGTAGGGGAGATCACCGCGCGCACCCCAGTGTTCGAACCTCAAGGGTCTGCCAGAACCCGAAATCCGACTTTTGGCGCGCCAGGTAGGGGTGCGCCGGAATCCTTCCTCCGCCGCCTCGCGTTTTGTCGCCTCATCGTTCGATGTCAAGCGACCCGTGGTAACGCCGACCGGCTGGCGTGGCCCGCCACGCCGTCTGCCCAGCCAGGCGACCTCAACCTTGCACCTCGGGCAGCTCGCGCTCCGCAAAGCGCTGCGGCGACGCAGCAGACACCGCCTGCCCTCACGCGCGGCGAGTGCGGTCAGCGGCGAGCCTCAAGCCACGCCGCGCCACGGGCGCCGCACACCGACGGAGCAGGCGAACTCGAGGCAGCGCTTACGGTGGCAGAAGCTGATGCGGTGCCGACTCCTAGAGGGCGGCGCGGCGTCTTGTTGGAAGCGGGTGGCGAGCTCACGGATGCCGCCGCCTCGGGAGCAACTCCTTTCTGTGTCCGGCTGCCACCTCTGGCCCAGAGCGTGCCGTATGGCGGCCCCATACGCACCCATGCAACCTCAAGCGGGCTCCAGAGCCTACTCTACGCCAACCTGGCCGGCAGCACCAGGCGACAAGCCGCACAGACCTCATCTCCGGCCGGAGAAGGAGCGCACGCCGTGGCCTTTGGCCTTGGTGGACCACCGCGCCACCACTCTCAAGACAACGCCCCAGGCCAGACTGCATGGCATGTGGGGCACTACAACGAGACCTACGGGGTAGCGTCCCCAGAAGCTTACACTACTAGGGAAAACCCTATACACAGAACTTTAGCAGTAGCGTGGGTCAAAAAAGCGCGCTGGTGCTAATTAGCAGTAGCGCGCCTGAGGTAACCGTGCTGCAGATAAAGATCTAGCATTAAGCGGCGTCTTCTTTGTACACGTTACTACTAAAATTCCCACGGCTTAGCCCATAAGCTACACATAGTAGTAGCGATCTATGATTTAACCAGCGCTACCACTATTGTTGTTTGTAGCGGTAGCGTTTTAATATAAACTCGTTGTTGCTAAAGGTTATAAAATTAAATGGAAAGAAAATGGAAAGGTAATTGAAAATGAAAAGAAATAGAATAAGGTGAAAGGAAACAAATAAAATCTGAAGAAAACTAAATGAAAAAGGGAAAAAGAGAAAGGAGTAGCGATGGCGTGTATCGAATCTTATTTGTAGCTAAAAGGTAGCAGCAGCGCTTTTCTCGGAACGCAGCCTTCTGCTACTTGACTTAACCACGGGGTTTGTCCTTCCCCACGCCACTTTCCCCCAAATCCAACTCTCTCCACTCTCGCCGCCGCCATCGCCCGTCGGCCGCCGCGCGCTCTCCGCACCCTCTACGCCGTCCTGACCCCCGACCTCAACGCCGCCACCGCCCCCGACCTCAACGCCGCCCGGACGCCGCCCGACCCAGTTCAATACCGCCCCGCCCCGACCTCAACGCCGCCCAGACGCCGCCCGACCCGACCTCGGCAGCCGCCATCCGCCATGCGCCTCGAGCCCCCGACTCGACCTCGACGCCGCCCTGCCCCTCCCTTGTCGCAGGCACCCGAGGTGAGCACGCCCGCTCCTCCCGCTCCCCTATCTCTGCCTAGGGTTTCTTTATATTTTAGTTGCATATTAAGTTTATTTTTATTTATAGTAAGTTTATTTTTGTTGCATATTAAGAACTAGGTACTAATTAGGTACTAGAATATTTTTATTTATAGTAAGTTTATTTTTAGTAAGAACTAGTTGAATTAATAGAACTAGTTAGTAAGAACTTGTTTCTATTTTTTTAGTTAAATCAATTTTTCCGCCTCGGCGTGGACGATGCCTATCCCGCATCCTCGCTGCCGAGTCGGCGGAGGACTGACACCTGCTTGACCAGATCGGCCATGTCCGGACTGAGCTCCGCTGAGGTGGTCTTGGGGCGCTACCTACCGGGGGCGCAGGTTGGTGAGGAGCTAGCACGTCGTTGACCCGAACCTTCTTTGGTGGCGGTTGCGTGGGCGATGTGATCGAGAGGCTCGAGGACTCCATGGAGGTGGTGCGTCACCGTGTCGATGAGGAAGGACGCGCCGCGTCCGTCGCTACTTGTTTGCGTTGGAGCACAGGCCGTTCTCCAATACCTGGCAGGTTCTCCGGGGATCTCACTGGAGCTATGATCCCGTGATGGTTCCGTCTCTGTGGGTGTCCACCGCCCATGCCGATACCCGTCGTGTTCTAGGTTTTTTTTAGTTCTATTAGTGATGTTATATGTATGACACTATTCGTGATGTATTAGTGATAATATTCAACGATGTACGGACGTATGAGATGATTTACTTTTGCTTATTGAATGCATGCTAATTTGAGTCCTATAGGATATTTTGAAATGTATATCTTGTATTGCTCAATATCCAAGTGGCCCGTCATGTTTGTAGGTTACACCTCCGAGTGGCCTATGTTTTGTCGGAGTGTTGATTCATTTCCGTTCCGGCAAATTTTAGGCGCTCGATATGTCCTATTTTAGCAAAGGTCATGCCGGATTTTTCTGTGAATTTTGGCATGACTTGTGCCAGAATATGTAGGAAATATCGAGTGCCCCGGATTTGTGTGTTGAGTATCTTGGTAGTTGTCTTTGATCGATTTTCAATTAATGTTTTAACTATGAACATAGGAAATGTCTGACGACAAAAAGGATTTCGGTATTTGCAAATACTACGAAAGGCGGCCTTGACTTGTCTTGACGGAATCTTTCTAGATGATGATAGGCGCTTCAGCATCAAGCTGGACGAGAACTTCGAAGTGGATACAGTAAGTCACAGCGACAAGTCTTTTTCCGTAATTAAACATGACATCTGTTTCATTTGCTTGAACTTATTTTTTTTACTATTCTACTAGCGTATCCCCAGCCATGCAAGAGTTTTTGTATTGGATAAGATAGGTTTCAGTCATACTGCGGAGGTAAAGAAAGTTTATTTGAAGCATGGTTATATTTTCCATGCAAAATTATACAATTCAGACGACTACACCTATTTTGGATGCAAAACATGGCGAGCACTATGCAAGACTTATGCATTTGATCCTGATATGGTTATCACCTTTGATATTCGTCCGGAAGATGATATTGAAGGTAATACCGACATCTGGGTCGATGTGCAGACGCCTCCAGTTATACCATTATGTAAGTTTCTCAACCATATTTATGTCTTTGATATTGTTTATTCAAAAATAGTTGACAACTAATTTGTATTGTCGACTTATTTGATTGCAAGCAAACATGTCCAGCGCTTGGTAGACAGGACCTACTACTGTCCCGAGGCTGAACTAAACTGTGAGGAGCTAAGTCATTATGTTTCATGGCTTGAGATCTTAATACTGTCAAGACAAATTTTCTTCCTGGATTTAGAAATGTTAGTACTGAAAACGTGCGACCAATAGTGTTCGTAATGAACTACGGTCACATCCATTTAGGAAGGATGGTAAGATTTTTACTATTTGTCCTCATTGCATCTTTTCCATACATTATTTTTGAAGCTAAACTTCATTGCTAAGTATGTTACCATACGATGTTCTTCAACAGGGACTCGATGAATGTTGTGCCTTATGGGATCGAGACTAAAGGTACCATGAGTATTATCGACTTCTGGCCAAGATATCCTACAGATTACTTTAGTGCATTCAAGATTAGCGACGGATGCTTAATAGTGCAAGAACTGGACCAAATATGTGTTGGGGAGCGCAGAGAAGTACTAGAGGGCAGCAAGCAGGCGCTTTCCACGATTAGGAGACAGGTTCATCTGCATGCTCCAACTTGATCAAGGAGGAGAGCTACACATGTTTTATGTTGTTTTACCTAAGAGAGCAGCAGGAGTGATTAGCTAGCTAGAAATGAGTTTCAGGATGATGATGTGCTACACTATTACTATGATGATAAAATAGCTAGTGTTGGTGGTAATGACTATGATGATTATTATTAGCTAGTGTTAGTGGTGATTAAATAAATACTGTTGGTGGTAATGACCATGATGATGATTAAATATCTTGTGCTGGCGGATTATATTCAAGTGGAGGCAACATGTGGTGCACATCGAAAGTACTACTAGTCCAAACTAGATCAAGTTTGGATTAGTAGTATACTTTTGACATGCACCACATATTGCCTCCACTTGAACCTAATCCACCTTCATTTGACACACTGTTATGGACATAGTGATGTAAACCTCATAACTAGTATTGTACCAATATTTGTATGATGGCGCATAAATACACTTAAAATAAAAAAATTAAAAAAAAGTACTAGTAGCGATGGACAGAAAACACGCTGCAAGTAGTTACCTTAGCAGCAGCGTGGTAACGAACAAACGCTGCAGCTCTTTGACCTAGCGATGGCGCGGGCTGGCACGCGCTGCTGCTAAGCAATAGCTGTAGCGCCTTATTAGTAGCGCCTATACCCGCGCTACTGATACATCTAAAACCCGCGCTGCTGCTAGCCTTTTCCCTAGTAGTGTTATGTGCCGCGCATGATGGATTAAGAGTGCGCACGGGAAGCAGACCATGGCTCGTTCCTTGGGCCAAGCTGGGGCGAGGAGACACCAGAAGCTGAGCTCTTTCAGGAACCCCAAGAGGGCCTCGACGGCCAAGCGGCAGCAGCAACTATCCTGGTACCATTAATTCCTCAGGAGCAAGCTTATGCTAACCGTGTGCCGCAGGAGGTACATGTCGCCGCGACAGGTGGCAGCCCCAACACTGCAGCCTCTTACCCCTCAGGAGGAGGGCATCGGGGGCTGCAGGAGAGGGGCCGAGATCCGGGTTCATCCCCGCGGCGCTTGGCGCAAGATGTTCTCAGGAGGTAGGCCCTCTGCCGGGGAGGTGCCTCGGGGCCTGCCCGGCGGAAGGACCCGTGGTCGTCGGGGGAACCGCTGTCGACCGCTCTACCCCATTGGCGTCGTCCTTGGTCTCCGGCCGCCGTCAGTGGCGGTTGAGTGTGGCGCAAGGCGAGGCCCTCATTTGGCGATATGAAGCAAGGCCGGTACCTGTGAAGAAGGCCCAGTGCCTCTGAAGCTCGCCGCCCCGTGACACTCTCACGTAATAATGAGTGGGGCTGTACACGCCACAGAGTCTCGGAGCGCCCGGCCTCAGGCCCTGGGGCTCCCTCCCACGCCCAGTGGCGGCACTTAGCTCCGCGCTGGTGAGAAGACGTCGAAGACTAGACAAGGTGCCGGACGTGGCCTTTTGCTTTTTTGCCTTTTTCTCTGTTGACGAGTTTCTTCGATTTGAATTTAAGCTGGATTTGAGTTCGAGTCTTGCATGCGTTTGGGGAAGGGGTGTTTAGTCTCATTCGAGCAATCTCTTGTGTTCTGGTTTTGGCTTTGCGTCCAAAGATAGCGTCAGCTGCCTCCCCTCGCAAGCCGAGCCGGGCCAACTTCGTCCGTAGCTCGGACGGCTGTCGCCACTCCCTCTCCGGAGGTACTTATCGCAGGATCAATGGGTTCACCCAGAAGACACATATGGCGCTATGCCCCCCACAGCCCCGCTCGGGGCTCACCGGGGTCAAAAGGTAAACGAGCTAGCTGACCCACCACCGGGCCGGCCGTTAAGCTCACACGCTGCGTTAAGATTACCGGGATATTTACTGCAAACCTTTACATGAGGGGCTTCCCCTCCCAAAATGCTCTCACAGTCTTTAGGGCCAAGCCCGAACCTCTTTTGTGCAGGGTAAACAACAGTGACAAATGATCAGTCAGACATGTCGCTTGCCGCGCCCTCTGGGTCACCTCCAGAGGCGTCGCTAGCGTCGCTGACGTCATCACCGTCACCAACACCTCCGCCAGCAGCAGGACCGTCCACCACGCCACCTTCATCGGCGGCCACGATCACGCAATCATCATCAGACGTGAAGGCCCTGACAAGGTCGTCCACGTGACCATCCACCCATTGCGCCAGGTCACCTCGAACGGCTATGGGCACCGGTGCAATGGCGGCATCGAAGTCGAAGTGGGGATCCCTGTCCCGCAGATAACTGAAGACACGGGAGAAAGCGCGCCCGAGCAAGGCTCGGCTCCTCTCCTCGACGAGCCAATGAGACCTCTCGGCGCGGTTCTCCAGGAGCGTCACCACATCAGCGAAATACTGGAGGTTGCCGGCGTAGTTGGTCTCGTGCGGATCCTCAGTGGTGGCCTCGCAAATATTGCCCAGGGCCGTGTTAGCCCGTTCCCTGAGCGTCCGGAGCATGGGGGCGTGCTCGTGCTCTAGAACCCGCCGCCGATGAATCTCGTCCTCGTTCCGCCGTGCAATGGCCTCGGCGCCATCAATCCTTTGTCGAAGAAGAAGCAGTTCGGCACGGGAGGAGGTCAGCTCCGCCTGCGCTGCGCGAAGGGCGGCTGCGGAGGAGTCTGCACCCGCGTCGCCGTCCGGCTTGGCCTTGAGGGCCGCGGTCCTGCCCTCAGCTTCGGCCCTGACCAACTCCAACCTCAACTCATACTGGCGCTCGAGGCCTGAGCGAGCTTCCGCTACGCGGCGGTCGACCTCTTCTTGGGCTCGGGCCTCGCTTGCGGCGAGTCGTCCTCCGCCTGAGCCACTAGGCGCTCCCTCGTCTCCAACTGCTGAAGGTCGAGGTTGCGCTCGGCGGCCTCCAGCAATAGCGCTTCCTTGCGCTTCTGGAGCTCCGCCTGGTCGACGGAAGCCTCCTTCAGCGACACAAGTGCAGCCTGGCGCAACTCCACCTGCTGCTCCAGAGAGTTGCTCCAGGCTTGGAGCTCCCACGCACGCTCCTCCACGTCCCTGCGCCGCCGATCTGCTTCCAGGGCCTCCTCGACGGCTCGGGAGCAAGCCTCTCGCGAGGCCGCCAGTGACGCCTCAGCCTTCGCAATGTCATGGTCACGCTGGTGACACGCGAGGGCAATGGCTACCTTCAGCTTGCGCCTCTCCCCAGCAAGTTGCAAACCTTCGGCCTCCAGACGCGCATCCTCGTCGGCAAGCTCCGCCCCGAGCCGGTACACCGCGTCCGTCGCCCCACGGAGAAATTCTTGACGACGGGCGCGGCATTCGCAAGCACGTCTGAGCACGTCTTCTGCGTCCCCCTCTGCTGCTGGAGTATGGGGGGGGGGGCGGAGGCGACACGCCTCCTCCCGCAGGGCAGGGGGCTGGCGTCCCAACATTCCCTGGACGGGCCTCGCCAGGGGCAGGGCCTGGCGCCGGTCCGTCCCCAGAAGAAGAGCTCAAGATTGACTTCATCTGAGCGGGCCACCTCTCCGACCGTCTGAGTGATAAGGACACTGCCTGAACCCGACGCACCAAGGACCAGCAGCGATGACGGAGCTTGGGGAGATGGCTCCTTGGCCGTCTCCGCGAATTTGGCAGGAAAGGCCCTGAAAGGCCACGATCAGCTGCAAGAACCGAGAAGTAGTGGAGCAGAGAGAGAAGAGGACTTACTCGTCCGTGGCGAAGTACCTCCTACACTTCAGCAAGCGGCAAGGGCGATCGTCACCGCCCGAGGCCTCCTTCCTCTTACGGAGGGCCACGAAGTCTACGCGGAGCCGGCCTAAGCGCTCGGCGCAGGGGTCAGTTTGTGGCATGGAGGACGCAGCGAGGTGATCAGCACCAATGGGACCAGCCCCAACTTCGGGAGCCGGAGGCCGCGAGTCCTCACCTGTCAGTATTCCGGAGCGAGCTCTGGGAGATGCCGCCCTTGGGGCTCCGCGCGGCGTCACCACCTCAGCGTCGTCTCCTTCAACTCCTGACGGTTCTCGTCTCCCTGCTCCAACACTCGAGACAGAGCCACTTTGGGCGACCGGAAGAGTGACCACGACAACTGGGTTCTCGCGAGGCCCCCTGAGGCCAACCGGGCGCAGCCCCCACTCGTCGAAACTGGGCATCTGCTTCACGAAATCGGCCCTGCCCGAGCAGAGATACAAGAGGGCACCATCCTGTCGAAGGCTGCCTGGGGAAGGATCGCCAACCAGGACCCTGAGCACCGTCCTCAGCACTTCAGGCGCCAGGTCCCCCTCCTGAAGTCGCATGCGGTCTTGGCGCCCCGCAAAGTCCCACATCCGATGAGAGTGGCGCTGGAGAGGAGCAATGCGACACTGGAGGAACTCCTTCACCACCTTGGGCGCCGTCACGTTGAGCGCCCTCAAGCTCTCGGCGGCCTTAGACGAATGTAAGCCGGGGTCCGCGAGCGCCTCGTGACCCCAGCCTGAGTTGGGAACAGCAGGCAAGGTAGGATGCGAGAGCAGGGGACTGGGCACCCCGACGTCCACATACAACCAACGCTCTCTGAACTTGGCCTCATGAGGAGGGAGCCCAAAATCGGTCCCCGAGGCAGCCGTCTCTGGCACCGCAAGGAAGTTCACACACCCCGATCATTGAGTAGGATCACTCAGGCGCAAAGAGAAGAAGTGACGCAGCAGAGCAACGGAAGGAGGGATGCCCACCATTGCCTCACAAACAAAGGCGAAGACAGACAGGAGGGTAATGTACACAGGCCCGAGATGCATCATGTGAATCTGATAGTGGGAAAGCACCGCATTGAAGAAAGCGGAGAAGGGGTGAACCAGACCCGCCCACAGGGCATCAGCAAAGAACCGGACCTCCGTGACAATCCTGTCGGGGAGGCATGGGACGCAGGCCAAGCCGTGGTCCTGCCACACTCATTGAAGATGGTGGCAAGAGCAAAGCGGACCTTGCCCAAGGCCTCGGGGTTGAGTATGATAGATCGATCAACGGCGGGGGCCACCGCTGGAGGCGAGCGAGACGAAGACGCAGGCTTCTTCACCTTTTCCTTCTTTGTTGGAGCCATGGTGATAGGAAGGGTGAGAGTCCGAGTTGGATCAAGGGTGGAAGTTGGAGCCAGAGGAGGAAAGAAGGGCCGGAAGTGCGCGGACGACGAAAGGGGAATGGCTGTGTGCAACCCCGGGTCCGCTTAGCTGGCCGTGTAATGAGGCATCATGGGGAAGCGGAGACGCCCACGACCAATCAATCGCCACGCGGCGCCCAAGGCCGCAGGCTGTTGGGGCCCACGGTGCTTCGCACTTGCCCCTTCGCTTCTCCGCTAAGCCAAGTCTGGGTGCGCCTTGGGCCCGGGGACTACTGTCGGCGTTCTGGGAACGGGGGTCCCTAGACTTGCCTTCCTGCGGCCTGCGGCGTGGCTCAAGTGGGGGCGTAGCATGGCCCAACTTCATCAGCTCAAGCTCAAGACCCTCGCGAGGGGCCAAGCCTCACAGGGCGGACGACAGGAACCTGCCTCAGGAGCAGCCTCGTCAGGCAGGCTCACTAGGAGGCGGAGAGATCAAAGCAGGGTACCTCACGAGGGTGCCCCGTGACGCAAGCCATGACGATCAAGACCAGGCAGGCGCCCGACTCATGATGTCCTCGCTTCCCTTTGGTGCAAAGGAGGCAAGCACAGGCCAAGGCATCAGGAAAAGGTTACCTCTTCGGTGCAACAAGACCAAGACCAGCAGAGCGGAAGGAAGGAGGTCATCCTGGAGCCCAAGACGGCGTCACCGTCAGAGCCTTTGGCAGCCGAAGACTAACTTTAGTCAGGATAAGTGTACTAGATGTTCCCCTTCAAAATGGCCAGTTGTTCGCGCCCTTCCCGCTCGTTATTTGGGAAGAGGACCAGGGCCTCCCTCTATAAATAGGACTAGCCAGCAAACGAAGAGAGAGAGACGAGAACAGGTCGACCAGAGAGCGAGCGAGAGAGAGAGAGAGAGAGAGAGAGAGAGAGAGAGAGAGAGGCGATCGAACTCACCCAAGCAGTTCATCGCACCAGCTCAAGAACAGCCCCTCGCGAGGCTGTTCTTCCTTTGTACTGTTCATCATCATCCCCCCAGGCAATCCACCTAACCACAAACTAGAGTAGGGTATTACACCAAAATGGTGGCAAGAACTATTATAAACCTCGTGTCCCTTGTGTGTTCTTCTTCCTAGTTTAGATCCCTTGCAAACCATCGACGTGTGAGCTGGTAGGGGAAAGATCTCCGCGCGCACCCCAGTGTTCGAACCTCAAGGGTCTGCCGGAACCTGAAATCCGACACTTGGATTCGTACAAATCTGGAACCAACTCTCATCAAATAAGTAAATGTCTTCACGCTATGAGGTCAATGTCTTCAAACTGATTTATCTTCAAATCTTCTGAGAATGCATATGACCTCTTCCCTTCCCTCGCACCTCTAATGCTGTCACAGGTACATGTCCGTGGGAGAATCTTTTTGTTCTCATAGTCTGCATTCATTTGCAGAGTTCTTACAGCGTCACATTCACTCACCAGAAGCTAGCTCCTGTTTGACCAGCAAGAGGAATCCATTCACTGTATTGAAGCCTTTCAGTCTGAATATTATTGCAACTGAAAAATCTGCTCGGAAAGGCGGCAGGCAACACCGTGGAGATACAGCTAAGGATTTGCCACTAGATCTCTTTGAAATGTACAAGACAGATCCTGAATAGAACTATGGTCAGTGCAAGACTCGAATCCAATGGATTCGAAGATATTGGGCAGAGGAGTGGTTCAAATACAGATTTGTGACCCCTGAATATGTAGAGAAGAATGCTATCAAGCGCCCATGGGGAGATATTCTATACAGAAATCTCCAGCCCAAGTCCAAGCCTGGAGCCATTGATCAAGGCTTCTACCCATGTATGGTCCGAGGACCAAAGCCAGAAAATGCCGACCCATCATCTATGTTGTGGTGTCGTGATGACAATCTCTTCAAGCGCAACTATCAGTTTGAAAGTGATTCTGTTGTGAAGAACAAGAAGGATCTGGGCCTCAACTTCAACCCTAGCCCGTCTGCTCCAAGGGCTGATGGCACACGCGATGCCAATCCCAATGTCATTGGCCCCTTCGACAACTTTGATGGCCTTCTCTCTAATATCGCCACACAGACGGCCATAGTGGATCAATCTGCTGATGATGATGATTCGGAAGAAGCACCAGCACCACCAAAGCCTCAGAAGAAGAACACAATGGCTTCCCAGCCCTCTGCCGCACCAAGAGCTTCTGTTGTGAAGCCATTGGCCACTGCACCTCCTGAAGCCAGTGTGCATTCTGAAGGCTTATCTCGTATCTCCAAGAAGACAGAGAAGTCCAAGAAGAAGAAAAAGCCCATCAAGAGTTCGAGGCAAGAACTGACCCCAGCTGTCGTTCTGCGCAATGAGGATGCCATCATTGATCTGTCCAGCGATGAAGATCTTGGTGATGATGCCCTTGAGATGCTGATCTAGAGCAAACAAGAGGTGGAGATCTTCAACGATCTGCCCCTCTTTGATGTTAATATTCTAAACAATTTCATTGATGAGTGGTTCGACGACCAAAGAATTAGCATCGATGATCTTCGGCTCCCAGTGGACATAAGTGTCACCTTCCATGGAGCCATTGCTAATGAGCTGGCTCTGGCTCAAAAGATTGTCGAGCTGAAAAACAAGATTGACTATGAGAAAGCTCACTTCAAGAAGAACATGGCCAAGATCAGTGTGGCAGATGTACAGATCTTCGAGAAGATGCAGCATGATCTCAAGGAAGAGTTTCACAAGAAGCGTGAAGAAGCAAAAGGTTCATGAGAGCGGATGAAACACTTTGCAGAGAAATGTGTTCAAGCACACAATGAGGCTGAGAAGCGCAAGGCTCTTGGGCATCCTGGCATCGACCCCAAGATGCCTGCCAAACAAAAGAAGAAGCGTGCTGAAGCCCAAACTGAAGTACCAAGGCAGAAAGCACCTCGCATTGTCTTCCCTGCTAGCATGACAGGCTCGAAGCCTAAGGTCCCCTCAACAGCTTCAGAACTAAAGAAGACAAGGGCAGCTGAAGCCGAAGCCTAGAAGCGCAAGCACAAAAATGCTACTGATGGTGCTCCATCAGTAAAGAAGCCGAAGACAATGTCTTCGAAGAAAGAGCTCGCTGCTGCCACAGAGCCTCTTGTTGTTGAGCCCATTTCTATTGCTCGTCCTGCCTCCACCAACCAAGAACGTCGCCTTGTGATCAGGACCAAGAGCCAGAAAGAAACAGAACAGGGACGAACATCAAACGGCTTACCAGTGCTGGTACTAGGCTGAGAAACGGAAGTCCCCTCCCCACCAACATTTGGCGTCAAGGCAAAGCCGCCGGTGCCCGAGTTCTCCTCCTCCTCCATGTGCGTAGGCTCGGTACTTGGCGCCCTTGCCGGGGACGCCCCTCGGGGCGGCATGGTCGATGGGGGTGGCGTGTTGGGGGTAGCCCTCTGTGGCTCCTCCTGCTGCTGCTCTCCTCCTACAAACCTGGCAAGGTCAGCACCAAAGTGTCATGCCCCTTGCACATGTCGACGAGGGAAGAGTGATGAAATTACGCTGGGGGCTGCTGTCTGGGCTGCTCAACACCACCAACGGCGCCCTCGAAGTACCAGCCGGGGGCTCGCTACCCGCCGATACCTTGGCCCTTTTTGCTCTCTTGGCCAGCGTCTCCACGTCCCTGCAAAGACAAAAACAAGTCAAGACAAGCAACGCAGATTGAGGAGGCAGAGATAACAAAAAGGAACCAGATACTTACTCGTCGTCCGCCTCCTCCTCTGCTGTCTTCCTCTTCCTCCTCGGGCCGAGGGATCCATAATCAAAAGTAACCTCTGTATCAATATTTGCGGGAGGAGGAGAAGGAGGTGGTGTCTGGACACGCGCGGACGAAGAAGGGGCGGCTGTCTTCTTCTTCACCGCGACCTTCGCCGGCTTCTTTGCCGCCGCGGCCCTCGTGTGGCGCCCGGGCCCCTCCAAGGTCAGCTGTGGCCGCGCAGCCCTGCCGGGCCGGACCGGCTCGCCGGAACTGGCCCGCCGCAGGACTCGCCCCCTCCCCGTAGGCGGCGTCGGGTCTGCGGTCTCGGCCTCCTCCTCCGACGACTCGCCGGTCACATCTTCAACCAGAGGAGCCTCGGTGCCGGCGCTGCTGGCTCCCCCGGCGGCCGCCGCCCACCGGGCGAGCTCCTCCTCCTCCGCGGCCGTCGCGGCCCTGTCCTCCACACCGCCGGCACTGCCGGCCTCCCTGGCAAGCTGTGCCTCCCTCGCCCTGGTGGCGATGTAGTCCAGCTCCGCCTGGGTGGTGTCCTGGACAAGCAGCCGCTCGGCGTCGGTGTTGACGTACCCCTCGTGCAGGGTATCAAAGAACTGCTACACCTCGACGTCCTTCGGCTCCTTCCAGCTCGGGTTGGGGCCGTGCACTTTGTAGTCCGGCATCATGGCAATGATATCGGACCGGCCCGAGTTATTGCACAAGGGACCACCCCTGTTGGCAGCTTGAACAAAGGCTCCTTGAAGACCTTGCCGGCCTTCGCGGCGGCCCTCGTGACCTTGCCGGTCCGCTCGACCTTGCCGTCGCGGCCCATGTCAAGCTGGATGAGCTGCTGGCAGAAATGGGCGTGCCCCATCACTATGAAGTTGTGGTCGAGGCCGGGACAAAGCCGCATGATGTCGGCGGGGTTCGTGAAGAGCCAGGCTGGCCTCCCCTTGTTATGCAGTGGAGCGATCCGGCGGCGAATGAAGTCCACCCCGATCATCTCAAGGGTGAGGCCGGCCTCAGTGAGCCGGAGGATCCTGGTGGTGGTGACCGTGAGCTTCTCGTCATCAGCATCGACGTTGCTTCAATCGCTTCTGCGGACCGGCGGCGCCCTGCGAACTTCGCAGAACGCCGGCGGGTCCTCCTCCTTGATCCAGCACCACTGGCCCCGCCATTCTTCCCACCTCTCCTTCATAGCGCCCTCCGGGTACGCTCCCTTGGATCTTGGGATCCAGGCATGCAACCGGAGATGGCGCCCCCTGGTTGGATCCGAGGGGAGAAGTAATGGTGGAAAAGCGCCGTGTTGGGGTGCACCCCGGTGAATCCTTCACAGAGATGCGCAAAAAGAGCCATGCATGCCACCGCATTCGGAGTAAAATCCAGGAGGCGGAAGCCAAAGGTATGCATGACGTCGCTGAAGAAATCAGAGAAGGGTGGACAGAGCCCGCAGGAAAAATAATCAACAAAGAAGGGGTACTGATTTGGGGCAGCCTCGGCGCAGTTGGCGGGGATGACATGCGTGGCCGGATGCACCGAATCCCCCCCCCCCCCCGTATTCACACCCCACAAGGGCCTGAAGGAGTCCCGAAGCTCAAACACGTCGACCGTCGAGGGGAAGAAGGCAGACTGCGTCCGCTGCACCGCCAACGCATTTTCCGGCGGCTTCGCGGCTCCGACATCTTTAGCCACTCCCTTGCCCTTGGTGGATTTTGGCGCAATGACGGCTGGGGGAGGAGGGCAGGACGGGGGGCGGCGGAGGCACAACGGTGGCAAGCGGGGACGAAGCTTGGAGAAGAAGAGGGAAGCAGGCGGAGGTCTCCGAGATTGGGGTTGCGCGGAGGGTAAAAGGAACAGTGTGCCCGCGGTTATCCCTTTTTATGGGGAAGCCGCGGGGCGCGCTGCCCATTTACTGTGATGTGATGCATGCGTGTGATAGCCGCCCCACGCATGCCGCCCACGTCATGCACACCCCTCCACGCCACACCGTGCGCGCGGGTCGTGGGAAGCGGAGCGCGCGAAAAGGCTTTCCACGGTAAAAACCGCCCCGCCTGCCCGCGCGCCGTTTTGGGCTTGACCCAAGAACGTGTCACGCTTATGTGTGGCCCAGGCCCGGGGGCTCCTGTCGGTGTACAAAAAGAGGGGCACGCTTTTGTACCCCTTTACCTATGCACGGGCAGTCAGAGCCGCGCCCACGACCATACCAAGCAAAACAGGGGAGGTGAGCCAAGGTAAGGCCGAAGCCCAAGACAATCAAGGCAACGCCAAGGCCAAGACCACAAAGAGCAGAGGGACTGAGGGAGTCCTGGACTAGGGGGTGTCCGGATAGCCGAACTATCATCTTTGGCCGGACTCCTGGACTATGAAGATACAAGATTAAAGACTTCGTCCCGTGTCCGGATAGGACTTTCCTTGGCGTGGAAGGCAAGCTTGGCGTCTGGATATGTAGATTTCCTACCGTTGTAACCGACTACGTGGTAACCCTAACCCTATTCGGTGTCTATATAAACCGGAGGGTTTTAGTCCGTGGGACGAACAACAATCATACCATAGGCTAGCTTCTAGGGTTTAGCCTCTCCGATCTCATGGTAGATCTACTCTTGTACTACCCATATCATCAATATTAATCAAGCAGAGTAGGGTATTACCTCCATCGAGAGGGCCCGAACTCCGGTAAAAACATCGTGTCCCTTGTCTCCTGTTACCATCCGCCTAGACGCACGATTCGGGACCCCTACCGAGATCTGCCGGTTTTGACACCGACATTGGTGCTTTCATTGAGAGTTCCTCTGTATTTGTCACCTATAGGCCCGATGGCTCCTTCAATCATCAAGAATGACGCAGTCCGTGGTGAGACTTTTCTCCCGGACAGATCTTCGTATTCGGCGGTTTTGCGCTGCGGGCCAATTCGCTAGGCCATCTGGAGCAGATCGAAAGCTACGCCCCTGGCCATCAGGTCACATTTGGAAGCTTGAACTATACGGCCGATGTCCGTGGAGACTTGATCTTCGACGGATTCGAGCCACAGTCGAGCGTGCCGCACTGTCTTGATGGGTACAATCTAGCTCTGCCACCGAACAGTGCCCTGGAGGCCGCACCAGTGCCCGCTCTGACCCTTAATCCGGAGCTGGTTTCGCCGATCGAGGACGGTTGGTTGGACACCGCCTCGTTGGGCTGAAATCTATACGGCGATTGAGCCGAACACCATCCCTGTCCTTTGCAAAGCTCAGACTCCGGTGCGGACTCCTTTCCGGACTCCGAACCTCCCGCGCCCCTGCCAGTCGAATCCGACTGGGCGCTGGTTATGGAGTTCACCGCCGCGGACATCTTTCAGCACTTGCCCTTTGGTGATATCCTGAACTCATTAAAGTCTCTCTCTTTGTCAGGGGAGCCCTAGCCGAACTATGGTCAGGAAGGTTGGGATTCGGACGACGAAGAAATTCAACGCCCACCCACCACCCACTTTGTAGCAACTGTCGATGACTTAACAGACATGCTCGACTTCGACTCCGAGGACATCGACGATATGGACGACGACGCCAGAGACGACCAAGGACCAGCGCCCACAGGGCACTGGATGGCCACCTCAACTTACGATATATATATGGTGGACACACCTACGGGAAGCGATAACGAGGAACGACAAGACGCTGCGAAAGAAAATTCCCTCGGGAAGCAGTCAAAGCGGCGGCGTAAGCGCCGCTCAAAACCCCACCTCGACAAAGATAGTGCCCACACAGACCCAACCATAGAGCAGGGTGAGCCGGCCGACGACGAACATGCCATTGAGCAACCACCCGAACAGGCCAACTTGGACAAACAACCCGTCCCCGACAAGGACAACAGTCCGGACGATCTCACGCCGGACACGTCATTGGATCAGAAGAACCTCCAGAAAGAGCTCCTCGCTACTGCGCGTAGCTTGAAAAAGCAGAAACAGAGGCTCAGAACAGCGGAATACGCACTACGAATGAGATGGAGTAAATTACTCAACACTGCAGACAAATATGGCGACAGCCGCCAAGCAAGGAGCTACCCAAAGCGCAAACAACTGCCCGAATTCGATGAGGAGGCCGTAGAGCCCCCACATCAAAAAACAAAGAGGCCGCCGGGTCGGATAGACGACCACATGGCAAACGCAGAGCGGCAAGCGGCGCCACACACAAGCCAAAGACCGCGATCCGCGCATAAGGATTCGCACCAAAAGGATGGCCCAGTTAGATCTATCTACGGGCCAAGGAAACAAGTTCTGGCGAGCAATACAACACGTCAAATATCCGAACATCACGGCACACGCAAATACAGGGGCGCCGCGCACCCTCTATGTTTCACCGATGAGGTGCTGGATCATGAATTCCAGCTGGATTCAAGCCCGTAAACATAGAGGCATACGACGGAACGACAGACCCTGGAGTCTGGATTGAGGATTATATCCTCCACATACACATGGCCAGAGGAGATGATCTCCACGCCATAAAATACCTACCCCTCAAGCTCAAAGGGCCAGCCCGGCATTGGCTTAAAAGCCTCCCCGAAAACACGATTGGTAGTTGGGAAGAGCTTGAGGATGCTTTTCGGGCCAATTTCCAGGGAACCTATGTCCGACCTACGGACGCAGACGATCTAAGTCACATAACCCAACAGCCCGGAGAGTCAGCTCGAAAATTCTGGAACAGGTTCCTCACCAAAAGAACCAAATAGTCGATTGTCCGGACGCAGAAGCCTTAGCAGCTTTTAAACACAACGTCCGAGATGAATGGCTCGCTGTACACCTTGGCCAGGAAAAGCCAAGAACAATGGCCGCACTAACAAGCCTCATGACCCGCTTTTGCGCGGGAGAGGATAGCTGGCTAGCAAGATGCAGTACCAGCGACACAAGTACATCCGAAGTCAGTGATGGGAATGGGAAACCACGACGCAACAAGGACCAGCGCCGGATTAAGGGGAACGGTCCAAAGAGCGCGGCAGTCAACACCGAATTCAAAAGCTCACGGCAGAACAATAAAAAACTGCCCCTTAAGGACAATGGCGATGAGCTATCCAACTTAAACAAAATCTTGGACAAGATATGCCAAATCCACAGTACTCCCGGGAAGCCTGCAAACCATACCCACAGAGATTGTTGGGTCTTCAAGCAGTCCGGCAGACTCAACGCCGAACACAAGGGGCTCGATACACCAAGTGAGGATGATGACGAGCACCACAAGCAGAGCCGGAAAACAAAAGAATTTCCCACAAAAGTCAAAACACTGAACTCACTTCAAGTGACTAAAGGGAATAACAGAGCGGCGCCCATAGAAACACGTGCATCACGGTCTATCCCAGCAAAGTCCCAACGATAGTTGTCAAAACCAATCACCTTCGATCATCAGGACTATTCGGGAAGTATCCGAGCGCAGGATGGACTGCCTTGATATTAGATCCTATAATCGACGGACTCCAATTTACACAAGTCCTAATGGACGGAGGTAGGGATCTAAACCTGCTATATCGAGGACACAATTCTTAAAATGGGGATAGACCCAACCAAAATTCGCCATAGCAACACCTCCTTCAAAGGGGTAATGCCAGGCTGTATGCCCATTGTACGGGCTCCCTATCGCTAGAAGTTGTGTTCGGCTCATCCGACAACTTCCGCCGTGAAAAGTTAACCTTCCACATCGCCCCATTCGAAAGTAGCTATCAAGCACTCTTTGGGCGTGAAGCTTTCATCCGCTTTTAACGCAATAACACATTATGCATCCCTTACACTTAAAATGCCGGTCCACGCGGCATCATCTCATTAAAAGGGAGTATTAAGTGTTACTCGAAAGACGGAAGAACGTGAGACTGCCTTGACAGCCCCACACCAATCCGGCTCCGCTAATCAAAGCACCTGAATAGGTCATTCAAACCCCGGACACTGCTAGACGAGTCCGACGCCTACTAGCGGCATACCCCCATACAAGGGGCTGCGCGCACGTACAACAAGAGACAATAAAGCTCAATTCACCTTCCGAACCGTACTCTGTTTATTTAATATAAAGTACATTTCTCGCACGATATTTTTTCTTTTCAACTAAGTTCTTCTCTTTTACAGATGAACACCGTGCTACACCCGTCCGTGGATACGGCACAATGGAGACACGCAGTAGCGCGTGCAGCGAGGACCCGTCGCAAGGATTCTTTTCAGATTAAGACCCTGCGTAAACCTTTTTTACTGTCTCTTGTTGATACACATCCCCCAGTTTCTTACTATAACCAAGGAGGAGGCTGGCGTTTTGGCATCGGCCGCACCAGAATTTTTGTGCGTACCTGGACACCAGGGGCTTAGGGCATTATTCTGCCCGCTTTCATAAAGACCGAATACCTTAGGGAGTGTTCGGCGTCTCGAGTTAGGCCTTATATGCATCAGCTCCGAATCATGTCTTTAATCAAATGTTGGGTTTGCCCGGCTCCCATGTTTTGGTACCTTACGTTCCGTTATATCGACTAAGGTAGCGCTGGGAGAGCCACTGCGATTGTGCCCCGGTTGAGCTGGGTTGAGCACCTCAGTGGAGAAAGCTAAAACTGATCGGGCTATGATATAAGCGTGAGACTGGTCAACCACTCGATGACCCAATGGAATGTTTAGAATTCCCCGCATTGACGAAGGGCCGTTTCACTGTCGAGCACATACGCGCCTGACCCGAGAGCTGCGGTGCCGCTAGGGGCTATATAGTAGCCCCACCATCGAACTCCTATGGCTAAGTGAAAGTGATAAAGCATTATAGTCCGGTTGCCTAGTTTGCTACGCTATCACCTCCTTCACAGGACCAAGACGTTGGATTAAGTGTGAAAATGCGCCTTTTTTTGCAAACACCCCCGCACTATGTGCGTGGGGGCTGAAGCCGAAGACTGCCATCTTTTAGGTTATATACACATATACATCAACGGCCACACATGAGGCGTTTTAATACTTGAACGCACAAGTATAAAAAGCTCTTATATTCTTTTGAAACATTGTCTTCACAAATCATACATGTCATTTAAACATAATATCCTTTGAGCACTGCGTCTCTATTAAATGACCACCCTGCAGGACTTCCTCAAAATAGTGGTCGGCAGGTACTCGGCTTCTGTCCGAATCATGGGATGCAACGTCGGTGGCATTCATCTCCGCCCAGTATGTCTTGACACGGGCAAGAGCCATCCGCGCTCCCTCTATGCATGTTGACCGCTTCATTGCATCGATATGCGGCAGAATAACTCTTCGGCTTGGGGCTTTTCGGCCACAAATGAGTCATGACAGCCTTCATGGCAAGTCCGGACAACCTATTCAGCTCCGCCCATTTGGCCAAACGATCGGTTAACAAAAGTGGACGCTCCGGACTATGGAACTGCGACCAAAAAAGTTCTTCCATTCCGTGATCCTTTTGACCTCGGAAGTGTTCGGCGCTGACTGCGGCACTCGCCGCCAAGTCGAGATAAGCATCCTCCGCACCCCACAACCTGTCCAACCCAGCATACTTAGGATCCGTGAATTTCCTCCAGCGGAAAGGGCTTTCCAGCCGCAATATCTTCGGCCCGACGTAGCTCCTCCTTCATAGCTCTCATCGCAGAAGCGAGTATCCTTGGCCTCGGTGGTGGCCTTTTTCAGATCCTCTTATTTCGCTCGATCTTCTTTTCAAGAAGCTCATAGCGGTCAATAGCATTCTTCAATTTCATGGCCATATCGGCCATCTCTTTCTTCTTTGGCAAAGTGAGCAGCATGTTCGGCTTTTAGCTCATGCGGCCGCCTTTAAAGCAACGCATCACTTTTTTCGGCTTGATCCTTGGCTCAAGGCGAGCTCCGCCTCAAGGCTCTCCATAGCAGCGGCACCATCTGCATTAAGCATACATGTTGTAAGGCATGGGCGTCAAGCTCCCTTACCGTGTGTCCGAGAAGTCGCATACCTTGTGACTCGTCAAGCCTCTTATTAACAAGCGTGATGTCCGCATCCGCCACGTCAAGTTGCCGCTTCAGCTTAGAAAATTCATCAGTCCGGCCAGCCACCGGACGCCCCGCCACCTAGATAGGAACGGTGACATGTTAGTACTGAGATTATGATCCTCGGCACGCTGTCAGTTGTGACAGCATACCGAGTCTCAGGGGCTACTATCTATACAGGGCGCATTCTATACGCATAACTGTCATAAGGTACATCATTTTTTTTCGTACCTCAAACCCCGTCAGTAAACGTCTGGCGGCTTCGTGCAATCCGCTCTCAGCGGACGCAATTCTTTCAATTACCGTAGCCATTAGCGCACGGTGATCTTCTGAGATATACGCCGCCCGAGCAGGTCCTTCAGCTCCTCCGACCGCACGCCCGATTGGCGCCGGACTCGGGAAACTCTCCGTGTGACACTTCAGGTCGCCGCCTCGCCGCAAGCGCGATAGGTGGAGCCGTTTCGCTCTCTATCATCTCCGGACGAAGATCCCCGAAGACGAGCTCACTGAAGAAATTTGAGATCCAAACTACAAGGTACAATTTCGGTTATCTTCAGAAATAAATACATGGATGTTCTTTATTCACAGGACCCCTTCTTTTTACTTACGGCTCGCTGGAGGGCTGATCCCCTTGGGGAAATAGTGCGGCTGGGGTACTTCCCGGCGCCGGACTTTCTGACGAAGACTTCTTTCCCCGTTTTGAGGCCTTGGCTTCCGGGTCTTCGAAAGCGGTCCTCTTCTCCCCTTGGAGGGGAGGATCCCTGATCCCCTCTTCCTTGAAAGCCTCCTTCACGGAGGCAGTTGCTTCCCTGCTCCCCCCTTCGCCTTCTTTAAAAGGCGCGGCCTTCAACATCTTGGTCAGCATGGGATCCGGCGTGGTCTCTGGGAGGTGAGCCTGACACCTTATCAACTTTGCCTTGGCTATCCACTCTATTCAAGAAACGGCTCCCTTAAAGGGCATATATATGATAAATGAATAAACAGCCTGTCCGGTTACAGGGTTACTTACTTGAGTATCTGGGTGATTGCAGCTTAGACCTGCATCCTCGGCCAAGTCCGGACACTTCTCTTGTGATCCGAAGAATAGTTTGTACATCTCCTTGGGCGTCGCGCCGATAAAATGTTGGAGAGCCCGTGGTCCCTCCGGATTAAACTCCCACAGACGGAGGCGGCGTTCTGCAGGCGTATATGCCAAATCAGCATAACCTGCGCCGCCACGACCAGATTGATCTCTCTTTCTTGGAGGTCTCGAATACGGCCCTGCAACAGAGGAACGTCCTTGGACGGCCCCCAGTCGAGCCCCCGGTTGACCCATGATGCCAGCCGCTGTGGTGGACCTGAGCGGAAGGCGGGTGGCACCACCCATTTGGTGCCCCTGGGAGCGGTGATATAAAACCACTCCCGTTGCCACAAACCAAGCTCCTCTTGAAAAGAGCCCTCGGGCCACGGAGCATCAGCGCACTTGCTTATGACCGCCCCTCCGCACTCTGCTTGTTGCCCCTCAATCATCTTCGGCTCCACCTTGAAGGTCTTGAGCCACAATCCAAAGTGAGGGGTAATATAGAGGAAGGCCTCACATACGACAATGAATGACGAGATACGGAGGATGGACTCCGGATTCAAGTCATGGAAATCCAGCCCATAATAAAACATGAGCCCCAGCACAAAGGGATCCGTCGGGAAGCCTAAACCCCGAAGGAAGTGAGACACGAACACCACGCTCTCGCCGGGCTCGGGAGTGGGGATGACCTGCCCTGAAGCAGGCAGCCTATGCGAAATCTCGCCGGTTAGATACCTGGCATCTCGCAGCTTTAGCACATCTTCTTCTGTGACGGAAGAAGACATCCATCGGCCGAGCTGGTCGGAGCCGGACATCGTCGAAGGTCCGAAGCGCCTAAATCTGAAGCTTTGGGTGTTAGAACTCGAAGCGCGAGTCGAATTCGATGGAGGGTGGAAAAAAGAAGAGGGCCTTGGTCTCATTATAAAGAGATTGAATACCAAGAGCCCTCCCCGTGGTCAATTGGGACTCGCCTTCGATAGAGGAGGCGTGCCAACGGGCACGGTTGGGTTACCCACGTCCGTATTGATGAGAATTCCGGAATAAGGGGGCACGATCTACGCTTTGATAAGACGTGCCAAAAGGAAACCGCCTCGCTAAACGCTGAGGTGGGACAAGAAAATACTGATTCATATAAAGGCCTGGCCGTGGTGTGATGTCACGCCGCGGAATACGTCAGTAGATCTGTGCGAAAATTATTCTCTCTACGGTGGTATGCAGAACTTGTTTTGCAGAGCCGGACACTGTCCTTGTGTTCAAAACCTTCTATGAAGTATTCGGAGGAGGAACCCGCCTTGCAATGCCGAAGACAATATGCGCGCCGGACTCGTCGTCATTGAAGCCTGGTTCAGGGCTACCGAGGGAGTCCTGGACTAGGGGTGTCCGGATAGCAGAACTATCATCTTTGGGCGGACTCACGGACTATGAAGATACAAGATTGAAGACTTCGCCTCGTGTCCGGATAGGACTTTCCTTGGCGTGGAAGGCAAGCTTGGCGATACGGATATGTAGATTTCCTACCATTGTAACCGACTCATGTAACCCTAACCCTATTCAAAGGTGTCTATATAAACCGAAGGGTTTTTAGTCCGTAGGGCGAACAACAATCATACCATAGGCTAGCTTCTAGGATTTAGCCTCTCTGATCTCGTGGTAGATCTACTCTTGTACTACCCATATCATCAATATTAATCAAGCAGGAGTAGGGTATTACCTCCATCGAGAGGGCCCGACCTGGGTAAAAACATCGTGTCCCTTGTCTCCTGTTACCATCCGCCTAGACGCACAGTTCGGGACCCCCTACCCGAGATCCGCCGGTTTTGACACCGACAGGGACGAAGCAGGTTCCCCCGGCAAGACCCTTGTCGGGCGGCCTCAGCGGCCCCGACAAGACCCTTGCCGGGACAGCTCGCCGCACACCAACAGAGCGAGCCACCCTTGAGCCCACGTCCCCCAGCGCCATCATCAGTGTGGGACCAGGGCTCGGAGAGGCACCTCTGTGGTGGCATGCAGATCTTTGTGAAGACATATTCAAGATCAGATGAGGGTTAGAAGACGACGATTCTCGGCAAGATCCTTGCCGAGGAAGGCCACCAGACCCCCGGCAAGATCGTTGCCGCGGACGACAGCACACCACGGCAAGACCCTTGCCGGGCCACCCGGCAAGGCCCTCGCCAAAGACGCCAGCAGGACCACCGCCAGGCCCACGACCAACCAAGCTCCCACCACCATTCCCATGCAGCTGCCAGCCCAACCAGCTGGGCGGGCACCTGCGTGGCAACATGCAGCTCCCAGGCCAACTCATCAAGCGTCTGCGCGGCGGCATCCAGATCTTCGTGAAGGCTCCTCCACCATGCCACCCAGCTGCCTGCCTGCCTACATGGCACCGCACGCATCACTGGCCAAGGCGCGTGTCGAAGCGAGGAGGAGTGGCGACGGACGGGACGGGCCTCGCCCCGTCCCCGATAAAGCAAGGGACACCAAAGCCACGCATTAAATCCGTCTTGTCCTGTAATACGGGCGATAAGCTCGGGGACTGTACGCCTTTCCACCTCCTGTGTGTCACTGTGGCAGCCCCTTTCAACTATAAAAGGAGGCCCATGGCATACTGAAGGAGGATTTGGCTCTTTCGAACCACGCGTTGACCACAGCTAGTTCGAGAGCTCAAGAACTCTCAGAAATACACCCACCAAAGCAGTACTAGGGTTTTACGCATCCTCGCGGCCTGAACCTGGGTAAACGATCCTTGTGCTGTCTACTAGCCTTGCTCTCCTCGCAACCCTGCGCCCCGGCAACCGTAGTAGGGATTCTTGTGATCCCATAGGTGTCGTTCCACACCAACAAACTCCATTCATCTATTGACTATCAGCCCTCAGCGTGCAACCATCTTATCTTTATGCATGAGGTTGATCTGTCACTTGAAGCCATCTACCCAGAGCCTGACAAAGAACCTCTATATCTTCACAATGTTGATTGTCAGAGCTTCACGCAACCACCTGAAGGGATTCATGTTCCAAATGTTGCTACTCCTGCTTACCCTCTGGCTAGAAAAAAGCGTGTGCCAACACTGAAGCCACTGCCAGTACAATCGCTCAAAGGCCTCGGAAGCGTTCTTGCATTCTCAATGACAGAGAGCTTCTCGTTGCCTTACATCAGAAGCAGGACAAGCACCATGAATGGCTCAAGCGTCAAATGCAGAGTGTCTTGGTGGATGTCAATCAACATCCGAAACACGGCCACCAAGAACTCCTTTGTAGCCCATGCAGCCTGTCGGTGGTCTTGGAAGTGTCTCACACTGCTATGCCCTAAAGAAGATCTTCACGATGATGTCTTCAATGAGGGTTTCAAATTTGACTCCAGGAGGGGGTGAGGCAAGGCCAGGACCAAGAGCCAGATAGAAAAAGAACAGGGACGAACGGCAAACGGCTTACCAGTGCCGGTACCAGGCTGAGAAATGGAAGTCCCCTCCCCGTCAACATTTGGCGTCGAGGCAAAGCGGCCGGCGCCCGAGTTCTCCTCCTCCTCCTCCTCCTTGTGCATAGGCTCGGTACTTGGCGCCCTTGCCGGGGACGCCCCTCGGGGCGGCGTGGTCGATGGGGGTGGCGTGTTGGGGGTAGCCCTCTGTGGCTCCTCCTGCTGCTGCTCTCCTCCTACAAACCTGGCAAGGTCAGCACCAAAGTGTCGTGCCCCTGGCACATGTCGACGGGGGAAGAGTGATGAAATTACACTGGGGGCTGATGTCTGGGCTGCTCAACACCACCAACGGCACCCTCGAAGTACCAGCCGGGGGCTGGCCACCCGCCGAGACCTTGGCCCTTTTCGCTCTCTGGGCCAGCGTCTCCACGTCTCTGGGCCAGCGTCACCCCCTTATTTTTGAGAAATATGTTCAGGGTAGTAACCAAGTATAAAACACAATTCCAGTGTGATCAGCTAATATTTTTGTTACATTAGCATCTATTTCTTTTTCTCAATCCATTGATTTTAGCTTGGGCAAGTGGTGTTTTGTTGTTTTACTGGCTGAATTTGCAGACTATGCATGGCTCATGCATATTAATTCATCAATATCTCTGACTTTCCTGCAGTTCAAGGTAGATCGTAGATTACATTTCTAAGCAGCTCACCTATATCAGAATTGTATATTGTGTTTATTTGAATTAAAATGGCTTGTGTATTCTGCCGGAGTAGTCACTGGTCATATTAATTTCAAAACAACAATTTCTAATTTAGTATTGTGCTTGTCTTTATTGTTATGTCTGAAAAGAAGATTCCAAACAAAACCAAGTCACGGTTTGTGTTTATACACATTGGATAATGGATGTTTCGATCACTAGATTTAAACTATAGGTATTAGGATAAGTTGTGTTCTATAAGCTTGTTGTGATGTTAAAAGTTTACCCCTTCCTAGGTCATTGGAATCAAATAGAAATATATATCTGACTGTAGTAAATTAAACAGCAAATCAAGGAGGTCAGGGACCGGCTAGAGACCTCATCGATTACCGCCATCACCAGTAGTGACAACACAGTCACTGTGTTTGGTCTATCCCGAGCCTCTTTTTTGTCGTTCGTGTTCTTTTGATATCCTCTTGCCATGATATTCTAGCTGGATTTCTGGTATGTATTACCTCTAATTTTTTTTCTCCAGACTAATTAGGGCATGCTTCTGTTTGATCCAATTGATATAATGGTTGTGGCATGCAGCAGCCAGGCCAACAACAGAGCGAGGCTTAGCCCTGATGATGACTTGACAAATATGGTCAAAATGCTGGAGATGAAGAATCTAACGAAACTGAAGAAACATGGGGTACTCTTAGCTTTAGTTACTTATCATTTTTATGTGCATTGCTATGTATCTGTATAAACTTGCTTGAGCCATTGTTGTCAATTGGCCGGCACAACGATTGCATATTTCTAGCCATCTAGAATAAGCGGACGAGATGATGTGCATTCATTTGGTGGCACAAAATCAATTTCCTTTTCCAACTAATAGTACATACATTAATAAAATTACTGTGGTTGGCAGCTCTTCATTAAATGTTTTGAAATGTTTCGTGCACTCGTCCCATTTAGTCACTCACAAGGTTGCTACAGCATGCTAAGTAAGCATCCAATTATTCTATTTTTTATAACAAAATTTTCTCTTGATCATCTCATGGAAAATGAGTCTTCTTCAAACAAGACATGTTTTTAATGGCAGTGCCCAAATATTACTTTATAGATACTATTCCAAGTTACATTATGTGCAGGCTTATGCCAGTGTCTAGCTCTTACAGCACCAAAGATAAATAAACTCACCAGAGCGAAGTATTTTGAAAGTGGAAGGTATATAAAGGTAGTTCATCTACATAAGTTGTTTTTCGCTTGGCTCCATGCAACATAATTGAGGATATGCCTAACTACTGCTACCCTGCTTCTATTTCTGTATTTATCAGATGTTCTTTGTATAGATATGTATGTACTACCTCCGTCTGGAATTAGTTGTTGCTGAAGTAGATGGATATTTACGTATTTCGGTGCTAGATACATCCGTTTGAGCGACAAGTAATTTCGGACGGAGAGAGTATCTTTTAACATAATCTGCTCCAAAACTCAGAAGAAGTTATCCCAGCTTTCCATCACACCGAACTACTGCATCTAGGGGTCTGATAGTATGATATTATCCTATGTCTGAACAAAGTTTATATTCTCACGCTCTCATTTTGTCATAAGATGTGAATTTTTCTCTCCTGTTGCAACACTAGGTCATTTGCTTCATGTGATATTGAGGTATATGGTACAAGGCTCATAGCTTGTGAATGTTGTTGAAAGATATAATTTAGTTTTTTTATTGGTTTATGCAAATTCATGTTAAACCTTATGCCAATAGTTGATGCTTCTTGACTATTTGCACCAATGCCCTTCTATCCATAGCTGAATCTGGAGGATACATGAAGCGAGAGTAATGTTAACCGACATTGATGCATAAAGTTACTTGATCAAAACATAAAGAGTTGTGTAAGACTTTACCGCATTCATGCATTTCCATGCTGAATCCAGCCTATTCAATTGGTTTCCGCACGTGTACATAGAACTAGCGAGTATCCACACATGCATGTCTCATCTGAATCCGGCGTCATTAATTGGTCTCCTAGCCAAATTTAGATTTGTTCTAAGTCATAGGTTGCTAAGTTGTTGGTGAGAGATATAATACTTTTCATTTTTAAATTAGATGCATTTTCTAGAGACGTAGAACTGTTGAAATTTTAATTACATGCATATTTTCTGTTGTAATTTCCAATTTAGTTTATCCAGTATTTTAACTTTGTGTTAGATCACCTTTTATTACTTTTAGGTAGTTAGAAGTTGGTCACATACATTGTAATTCTTTTACTTTCAGAAACCACCGCAAGGATGATGTTATTTTACATGTTGAATATGAACTACGCATTAGAAATTGACACATATATTTGGATGGCCATGTATTTATTTGGTTCATCGAAGCAATGTAGAACTCCTTGGTCAATTACAATTTAACTGGGAATTTCGTTCTACAATATTTTTAAATAGGTTTTCAATTAGAATCAATTTTCTGTGAATTATACTATGACAAAGGCATTTAAAACTTCTTACCAATTGAATTGTTGGAGACTTGCAGGGGAAGCACTAGGAAAATATTAGAAGCATTGCACAACATGTCTATGTTTGAAGCAACAAATTGCTAAATAGTTTTGTGCTCATAATGATATATTTTCTTACAGGATGGTGGTCACTAAGAAAATAATTATTAGTGCACATGCTTAATTACAACCAGAGTGAAGCTGGAGTTAACATTTTCCTGAATTTGTACTACTTAGAAATGTTTAGGTGTATCAGGAAGTAGATTTCCTAAATTATAACTTAATTTTAAGTATAAAATTCATTGATTACTACTATCAGACTATCTTTTTTCTCGTATAAGTGAAGTTTCACCTCTACTTTTTGGTTATTTTTTCCGTTGTTGATGAAGGCACCCATTGTTCATAATTCGTATGCGAACCAGTTTTCTATTGTCTTCCTCTTATTATGTTCGAAACGTCTTTCCTTGATAATTGGTTATTGTCGATATTCACCCATTTTGATAATCTCTATAATACGTACCCCGTTGCAACGCACGGGCAATTTTCCTAGTAAAAGGCAAATAAAATAGATTGCAAAGGCAAATATGATAAACAAGAGACCCGGGGGCCGCAGGTTTCACTAGTGGCTTGTCTCGCGAAAAATAGCAAATGGTGGGTAAACAAATTACTATTGGGCAATTGATAGAACTTCAAATAATCATGACGATATCCAAGCAATGATCATTATATAGGCATCACGTCTAAGATTAGTAGACCGACTCCTGCCTGCATCTACTACTATTACTCCACACATCGACCGCTATCCAGCATGCATCGAGTGTATTAAGTTCATGGAGAAACGGAGTAATGCAATAAGAATGATGACATGATGTAGACAAGATCTATTTATGTATAACTAGACCCCATCTTGTTATCCTTAATAGCAACGATACATACGTGTCGTTTCCCTTTCTGTCACTGGGATCAAGCACCGTAAGATCGAACCCATTACAAGCCACCTCTTCCCGTTGCAAGATAAATAGATCAAGTTGTCCAAACAAAACCCAAATATCGGGGAAAGAAATACGAGGCTATAAGCAATCATGCATATAAGAGATCAAAGAAGACTCAAATAACTTTCATGGACAAAAAGATAGATATGATCATAAACTCAAAGTTCATCGGATCCCAACAAACACATCGAAAAAAGAGTTACATCATATGGATATCCAAGAGACTATTGTATTGGGTATCAAAAGAGAGAGAGGAAGCCATCTAGGTACTAACTACAGACTCGTAGGTCTACAAAAGACTACTCATGCATCATCGGAGAGGCACCAATGGACATGATGAACCCCTCTATGATGGTGTCTAGATTGGATCTGGTGGTTCTAGAACTTGCGCCGGATTTAATTGGTTTTCGTCGACTCCCCTAGGGTTTCTAGAATATTGGGGGTATTTATAGAGCAAAGAGGCGGTTCAGGGGGCACCCAAGGTGGGCACAACCCACCTGGGCGCGCCTGGGCCTCCAGGCGCGCCCTGGTGGATTGTGCTCCCCTCGGAGCACCCCCAGGTACCTCTCCGGTGCACTAGATGTCTTCTGGTCAAAAAAATCAACAAAAAGTTTCGCTGTGTTTGGACTCCGTTTGGTATCGATTTCCTAATATGTAAAACACATGCAGAAAACAACTGGAACTTGGCATTATGTCAATAGGTTAGTACCAAAAATTAATATAAAATGACTATAAAATGATTGTAAAACATCCAAGAATGATAATATAACAACATGGAACAATCAAAAATTATAGATACGTTGGAGATGTATCAATTCTGTGAAGTAAAAAACAAGCAAAAAACAACTGGCACTAGGCACTATGTCAATAGGTTAGTCCTAAAAAAGGATATAAAGTTGCTATAAAATGATTGTAAAACATCCAAGATTCATAATATAACAACATGTAATAATAAAAAATTATAGATACGTTGGAGACGTATCATGAGGATCTAGGTAATCCACAGGCCCCTTGCCATAACGGTGTGGCGGTTGCCGGTCGTTGAGGTTTTTCCGCATTGGCCTGTCTGCCCTCTAGGGGGTCGGTCATGGTTGTCAAAGAGCTCCACATCAAACTCCGACAGGAGACGCCTACGTGGGTATGATTTCGGCACGCTACGACGCCGGTCTTCCATGACTTTTTCGGGGTAGAGCACTTCGAGCCACTCTTCATTTAGTGTGTCGGTGTTGGTCTACAGTTGCCGCAGCTTATGTTTTATGCTCTGAGCTGTCGGAATGAGGCGCTGCCGGAAGTGCGCTTGCTCGAAGGGTCTTCGGGGACGACAAAGTCCTTGGTATCGGGGCAATGCGGAAAAACATCAATGGCCGGCCACCGTTGAGGACTTCCAGAAGTCCTCCTTGGATTTTAGCATGTAGTTGTCATCGGCCCCTTCAAAGAGGTCGTCGGGATCTAGATCCTTGAGATGTCCTTCAGGTGTGTTGTTCCGCCTCGAGGAAGCTTGATGGTCTCCCTCAGGGTTGTCGTCATCACCGGCTTCGTCCTTGCGGTTATCGGCGGTTGCATTATTGCTGCTAGGTTCCCCATTATTGCCTCTTTTGCGTCTTCGCCGATGTCTTGGAGGGGTATTGGGGGTGTCTACCATGTAGACATCATAAGTAGATGTACTAGTCCAACTGCCGGTGTTTGCTAGAGGCAAGGTGTCTTCCACGGGGCCATCGACGTCTTCATCCATGTACATGGCCTCACCATAGTCTACTACGTCGGTTAGATCATCGATCATGGTGACTAGGTGGGTGGTGGGTGGGATGTAAATTTCCCAATCATCGGCTTTAAGTCTGATCTGGTCGTAAGCCGAGGTCTTGCCGTCTGATATGGACATACTCTGGATACGGTCAAGCATCTAATTGAGGTGAGACAGCTCTTCATGATTCATCACTGGGTTGTAAGAGAGGCTGACTCGAAGTATGCCCGGTGTATAACTTGACATGTGTTCAGTGAGAAGGGGATCTGGGAGTGATTCCGTGTTCTGCACCAAGGTCGGTTATAGTCCTAATGTTATTCCCAATGTGGGAGCCGGATCTACGTCCGGACTGAAGATCGGAAGGGGACCAACTGGAGTAGTTACGTCAAGGGTCTCTCGTGACGCCGCGACGGAGATCGGTTCCAGAGTCGAGCCTCTGGAGCCAGATGAGTTCTCGATTCGGCCGGGGACCCACCCCGGCAGGATCAGCTCACCACGGGATCCATAATGTATTCGAGGCCGCCAAAGGTCATGATCCACCTTGGGGCGTAGTTCTCGACAGAGGCTAGATGACCGGTCGAGCCGGCGCAAAAGACCATGATGCCGAACAGAAAAAGTTGGCCGGGGCGAAAATGCTCCCGAGGCCATTGGAGCAGTTGATCTGCAGATGAGCCATCCATCCTTCTGGTGATCGCGCAGCAGGACTCTCAATGAAAGCACCAGTGTCGGTGTCTAAATCAGCATACCTCGGGATAGGGGTCCCGGCGGTGGATCTCAGATCGAGGGTAACAGGAACGAAGGAGACGATGTTTACCAAGGTTCGAGCCCTCTTGATAGAGGTAAAACCATACATCCTTCTCTTGTTTATATTTATGAAGATTAATCAAGTATAGAGTTGATCTACCTCAAGATCGTAATGTGTAGTCTAACTCTAGGGCTAGGTGAATGATTTTGTGTTGATGTCCCCTCTACGAGCTAAACCCTGTGGCTTATATACAAGCCAAGGAGGCTATCTAGGGTTACAAGGTTGGTAGCTAGGAGCTAGTCGGCGGCAGAGATCTTGGAGTATACGTCAAGTCTTCGCTGGAGGCATTCTTGATCACGCTTCCTGCATACGGCCTCCGGAGTCCATCTTGACCACGAATGAGGGCTCATTGGCCCAACCCGAGGAGAATGGGCCGACTAGGTCAGCACCCCCTATTCTAGGACACCGTCAGGGTGGCGGTGGTGGCGCATGAGGTGTCAACGGTGGCCTCGACAGCGAGGTGCTCCTCCAACATCTGGGGTCAGCACGAATGGCAGCCATCGCGAAATCATCCGTGCGTGCTACCGTATTTGTTTCTCCGCTACCAAATGCTCCTTGATCTCATTGCTATGCTGTGTGCACCATGGCTTAGGGCAGCACTTATTTGGAGGTGGGGTCGGTTATTTGGGTGGAAGGTGTCACACCGGTGGTCGGGGCACGTGGGATGTAGAAGGAGGAGGAGGAGGATGGGGGTCGTGTGCGGATTACCTGGCTAGATTGACAAGGCTGAGCAGCGGGAAGGAGGGTCGCTGGTAGGAGGCAGCGCTACAAGCAATTAGTGAAGGTTTGAACTTGTAAAGGAAGGAGGAAAAGGGGGAAATGTGGCTTTTGGTCAGGAGGAGGGGGCGGTAGATATTTCCGGGGAAGCCGAAAATTTTGGCTCGGTGCAGCGAAAAACTAGCGCGCAAAGTGTCACAAGACACAGTCCCTTATTCAGCACTGTGAATGATATGTGAGCATCACAAATGATTCATCTAGCTTACCCGTGTGTGATGAGTTTGAATGTGCAAATTTTGGTCCGAATTTCCCTAGTTACAGTGGTCACCCATGCCATTGCATAATTTGGGTACACAAAAGAGCCTACAGCACACCCACACTTCTTAATCAAGCAAGTTTAGCAAATAAACAGAGGCAGCTGACCTAAACATTACTATAAAAAATTAATGACCAGCGCTCTAAACAAAGAGTACTACTCTAGCTGGTGCTCGTCGATCTCCGCTACCTCCTCCATGTCCAGCTTGCTCCCGACGATCTCTTGGGGAAGGGGCTCCATGGCATCCAACACACCATATTCAGCAAGCATCTCACCATCCACGTCCACCATCTCTTTGGAAAAGGACACCATGAGCCAGGCATGGGCGGCCGTGGTCTTGGCTTGGACGGGCTCCATTGTGGCAAGGTATGCCGCGAACAAACGGACGGCTGCTCAAACGCTCTCGACAATTGCCAACTCTTCAGCCGTGGGTTCCCGACCGTTGTTGGAGAAGCTTCATGTGATTTGTGCGGTAACCACCAGGAGCTGGGCATGGTCGGCCTCGACATGGTCATGGGCGGCCTCCATTAGGGCTAAGGCGGCTGCCACAAAACGGGCAGCTGTTGTGTGATACGTCTTCGTCGCATCTACTTTTTCCTAACGCTTTTCCTCTTGTTTTGGACTCTAATTTGCATGGTTTTAATGAAACTAACCTGGACTGACGCTTTTTTAGCAGAACTACCATGGTGTTGTTTTTGATCACATGATGACCGTAGTTTGAGGAGTTCATGTATTCACTATGTGCTAATGCTTTGTTCCGGTTATCTATTAAAAGGAGGCCTTAATATCCCCAAGTTTCCATATGGACCCCGCTGCCACGGGAGGGTAGGAAAAAGATGTCATGCAAGTTCTTTCATAAGCACATATGAAAATTTACGGAATACATGCCCACATTATATTTATGAACTGGAGCTAGTGCCGTATCGCCCTACATTATATCATCCAATGAATTTATCGATCCAATGCCTATGGATTTCTCTTATATTGTTCTTGCTAAGTTACTACTGCTGTTGTTACCGTTACACTTGCTACAAAATCATTGCTATCACTATTACTGTTACTAATTCTATTGCTATTACCAAAACTATCATATTACTTTGCTACTAATCACTTTGCTGCACATAATTAATCTCCAGGTGTGGTTGAATTGACAACTCAACTACTAATACTTGCAAATGTTCTTTGGCTCCCCTTGTGTCGAATTAATAAATTTGGGTTGAATAATCTACCCTCGAAAACTGTTGCGATCCCCTATACTTGTGGGTTATCAAGACCTTTTTCTGGCACCGTTGTCGGGGAGCATAGCTATATTTGTTGTGTCACTTGGGATTATTATCAGTTTATCACTATGAAAAATTTGAAGGATACCAAGACTAATATATATCCCTCTAGGACGAGGGGAGGTAAGGAACTGCCATCTAGCTCTGCACTTGATTCACCTTCTATTTTGAGTAAACTTGCAACACATGCTGCAAGTTATTAATTCTGACATGTTGCAAGTCATTGGTGATGCTACTTCTGCTATGGATAATGCTTATGATGATGCTAGTACCTTTGCTTGATGATAATGTGCCACTAGGTGATTTTCTTGATGAACAAATTGCTAGAGCTAAAGTTATCGAGGATGCTGAAACTGATGAAATACTTGAATATGGAAATCTTGAGACACCTATTAGACATAGTCCTCCTAGAGATGAATTGCCTATGATACCGGAAGATTATGTTATGGATGAGGAGACAACGAGAGACTTTCTTGCTTGCAATGATAGAGGTGATCTTAGGAAATTATTATGCAAACTGGAAGAAAAATCTTTGAATGCTAGAATGAAATGTGATCCTAAGTTTGCTACTTCACCTATCTTTGTTGATGATAAGGATTATGAATTCTCTGTCGACCCAGAGTTAATTACTTTGGTTGAATCTGATCATTTCCATGGTTATGAAGTTGAAACTGTTGTGGCACATCTTACTAAGTGGAATGATATAGCCACCCTATTTGCTCATGATGAGAAAATTTGCTCATTAAAGTGTGATGCTATGACTTGGTATAATACTCTTGGTCCTGGTTGTGTGGGTAGTCCCCAGGACATGATTTACTACTTCTCTGAAAAATATTTTCCTGCTCATAAGAAACAAGCTGCCTTACAGTAGATATTTAACTTTGTGCAAATTGAAGAAGAGAGTCTCCCACAAGCTTGGGAGAGGATTCTCCAATTGCTGAATGCTTTGCCTGATCATCCTCTTAAGAAAAATGAAATACTTGATATCTTCTATAATGGACTAGCCGATTCTTCTAGGGATTTCCTAGATAGTTGTGCTGGTTGTGTTTTTTGGGAACGAACTGTTGAACAAGGTAAGGAACTATTGAATAACATATTGAAAAATTATGATGATTGGACTCTTCCTGAACCACTGCCTAAACCTATTCCGAAGAAGAGAGGTATCTTATATCTCAGTCCTGAAGATATGCAATAGGCAAAGAAATGTATGAAGGAAAAAGGTATTAAAGCTTAGGATGTAAAAAATTTACCTCCTTTTGAAGAAATACATGGGCTTGAAACACCACCACCTAAGGTGGTAGAGGTAAACTCTAATGAAATTCAATGATAATGACAATCCTTATAGTATGGATCCTAGTCAATGCCTTTATGAGTTTGATAATTACATTAGAAAGCAAGATCACTTCAATGCAAATGTTATGAAACAATTGAAATAAGCTTCTGATATAATTGCTCGCTTGAGTGACTTGTTATTTAAAATATCAAATGATGTTAGAGTTGTAGGAAAACATGCTTCTATGGTTTAAACTCAACTGGAACAAGTTGCTAAATCCCAAAGAGAATTGCTTGATGAAATGAACGATAATATCAATGATCATGTTGTTAGAGTAATGACTAGAGGAGGTAAAATGACTCAGGAATCACTCTATCCCGAGGGGTCACCCAAAAATAATGGAACAAGACTCACAAAGAATTAATACTGATGCACTTAGTCCTACAAAAAAGAAAAATAAAAAGAAAAATGATAGGACTTCGCATACCTCTAGTGAACCTGAAGTAGAAAAACCTCCTAAAGACAATAATGATGTTTCTATCTCAGATGCTGAAACTCAATCTCGTAATGAACACTCACCTAGTGATAATGAAAATAATAATGATGATGTTCATGAAGACACTCAACCAAACAATGATAAAGAACCAGATAATGATGTTGAGATAGAACCAGCTGTTGATCTTGATAACCCACAACACAAAAATAAAAGAGATGATAAAAAAGATTTTCTGGCTAGATAACATGGAAGAGAAAGGGAACCATGGGTTCAAAAACCCATGCCCTTTCCACCTAAATCTACTAAGAAGAAAGACGATGAAGAATTAGAATGCTTTGCTGAAATGCTTAGGCGAGTCACTTTGCACACTCGTTTGACTGATATCTTAAAGATGGCCCCTTATGAAAAATATATGGTAGACATCGTCTCTAATAAAAGAAAGATACCTGAAGCCAGAATCTCCACCATGCTTGCTAATTATTCTTTTAAGGATGGAGTACCTAGGAAACTTGGAGATCCTGGAATACCAACTATACCTTGCTCCATCAAAATAAACTATATTAAAACTGCTTTGTGTGATTTAGGAGCCGGTGTTAGTGTTATGCCTTTCTCCTTATAAAAAAGACTTGATTTGAATAAACTCACACCTACTAAAATATCTTTGAAAATGACTGACAAATCAACTGCCATACCTATCGGTATTTGTGAGGATGTGCCCGTTGTTGTTGCAAATGTTACTATCTTAATTGACTTTGTTATACTTGAGATGCCCGAGGACGACAACATGTCAATTATCCTTGGTAGGCCCTTCTTGAATACTTTAGGGGCTGTTATTGATTGCAATAAAAGCAAGTTTACTTTTCATATCAATGGTAATGAGCATACGGTGCACTTTCCGAAGAAATAATTCCAAGTGAATGGTATTAATGTTATTGAAAAATCCCCGACAATCACTATTGGAAGTTTTCAATTACCTCTACCTACTGCCAAGAAGAAATATGAAATGCTTATTGTTGGGGACATACATATCCCCGTTGAGGTAACCTAGTGTTTTATGAAAGTTCTTCGGTTTCATGCTAATCGAAAGTGGTTGTTAATAAGACTTGATCAACCTTATTAATGGATCATTTTTTAGTGGTATGAAGTTGATGAATTTAGTAGCCACTACCTTTTGTCTTTACCTTTTGTTTTATGTTTTTCTTAGTTAAATAAAATAAAATGCCATGTTTTGTCTGTTTCTGAATTTCTCGTGCAATAAAAAATGACCCAAAAATAGAAGTTCTCAGAATGCCCTGAAAACTTAATATGATTTTTCTGAATATTTCTGAATTTTTGATGCAAATAACATTACAGGGGGGGGGGGGGTTGCACCAGGTGGGCACAACCCACCTAGGCGTGCCAGCAGCCCCAGGCGCGCCCTGGTGGGTTGTGGTCCCCACGTGGCCCCCTCACTTATCTCTTTACACTACAAAAAAAAGACACATCCGTGACATTTTGGGCCGAACGAAATTTCTTTTGTCATACATATGACACTTCTATGACGATAATTGTGACAAAACCCGGTCTCATCATAGATGTGGTGGGCTCCTACTTCTATGACAAAAAATCATGACCGAAAATGGGCTTTTCGTCCTGGGCGGGCCGGAGACGCAGCTGCATGACATTCTTTGGGCCGTCCATGACAGAAAGAACCGTGGTAGAAGCAAGGGAGGAAAATTTCAGGAGTTGCGGTTACGGTGGGAGGTCGGGGGGCCGAAAGCACGCGCTTTCTCTCGTACACGCGTGCGGCGTTGGCTCTAATCGAACTCGGCGAGGTGTTGGGCTCTAACTGAACCCGAAGCGACAGATGCAGTTACGCTATCGAACGCGAAACGATCGATCGATGGCTGTTAACTGAACCCGATGGAGCGATTCCTTCGTTACTGCTGCTAACTGAAGCCGATCGATTGGATGAACAATGAGTGTTGCGGGGGGGTTTGGATGAACAGTGAGCGGTGGCGTTGCCTCTGGATGAACAGGACCCCGTGGTGTGGAGGGCTGGATGAACAGTAGACGGTGGAGGGGTGGCCGTGGAGGGGTGGTTGATCATGACCCCGTGGTGTGGAGGGCTGGATGAACAGTAGACGGTGGAGGGCTAGATGAACAGTAGACGGTGGAGGGGTGGTTGAACAGTAGCCGGTGGAGTAGTGCGCAGTGGAGGCTGGACGAACAGGAGCCCGTGGAGGCTGGAGGAGGTCGACAGTGGAGATGAACAGTATCCCGTGGAGTCCCTCTTTGCGGTACACCACACCCCTCCCGATGAACAGGACCCCCGTTTCGACCGTAGGAGGTCCGTTTCGTCCGTTTTACGGTACGCCACACCCCTCCCGATCAACAGGACCCCCATTTCGACCGTAGGAGGTCCGTTTCCTCCGGTTTGCGGTACGCCACACCCTCCCGATCAACAGAACCCCTGCTTCGACCGTAGGGAGGTCCGTTTATCTCCGTTTTGCGGTACGCCACACCCTCCCGATCAACAGGACCCCGTTTCGACCGTAGGGAGGTCCGCTTCTTCGCTTTTATGGCAGACGCCACACCCCTCCCGATCAACAGGATCCCGTTCCGAACATAGGAGGTCCGTTTCCTCCGTTGTGCGGTACGCCAGGCCTTGTTTCCATCGCATGTTCTGTCCAAGCCCTCCCGTTGAACACGACCACGCATTCCGTTCTGACCCAGCCGGTTGGCTCCCCATGAACACGACGACGGCGCTGTTTCTCTGTTCCGAGCCAGCCATGTACATATGCGCGAGTAGGCGTTCGAGACCCTTCCCGTATGTACGTACGTGGCCGTATTTTCTTTCTTGCACCCTCGCCGCTGTATGTACGTGTGCATGCTACGTGCGCACCTCTACTACGACACGTGCGCGCCTCTACTACGACACGTACGCGCCTCTACATCGACCAGTATGTACGTACACGTTCGCGACCAGAATGACAACGCTATGTACCCTTCGACCAGGTGAGTCCCGACTGTCAGGCACTTCCTTGCCTGCGAAGATGTAGCTGGTGGGTCCCAGCAATGTCGTGCGAATCGTTTTTTTTGCCCGGACACACTTCCTTGCGTGCGAAGATGTAGCTGGTGGGTCCCAACAGTCAGGGGGGCGAATTGTTTTTTTGCCCGGACACACTTCCTTGCGTGCGAAGGTGTCGCTGGTGGGTCCCAGCGGTCACGGGGGCGAATCGTTTTGTTCTTTTGCCCGGACGCACTTCCTTGCGTGTGAAGATGTAGCTGGTGGGTCCCAACAGTCAGGGGGAAACGTTTTTTTCGTGAAATACAGTGGCCCGTCCGGTGGGTCCCAGCTGTCAGGTGGAGGAATCATTATTTTCCGCGTAATAAGGAGGCACTTCCTTCATGCGGCCGTGGACCAGTCATCGGCGTCTCCACGCATCTGATCCACGTCCGATGGAAGTCGCTCCTTGACCACGTTGACCACGCTGATCAAGGCCGCGCCGAGAGCACCAGGCGGTGGACGGCAGCGAGGCCTAGGAAGGGACGACGGGAGCCGGGAAGACGCGGCGATGGAAGCCAGCGGAGAGGTGTCTGAGGGTTCACCGGTTCGGCTGCGGTGTGAGGCCGCCACGCCATAGGGCCTCGCCAGCGGTGGGAATAGTAGGGGCGGTGAGGCCTCCGTGGCGCAGCCTGACCCGGCCACCGGAGGCGTGAGTATCTTGACGACCGGCGCTGCTTTGGGCAGCTGGAGCAAGAAGACCAGAGGTTGAAGAAGCACTACGGCTGTTGGATGGACATCGTACGGTCAGTGGAGCTAGAATCGTTCATATTGACTAAAGTTGACAAAGGCCCCCGTCCCAGTCAACTTAGTAGTTCCACAAGTCAGCCTCCCACCATGGTGGGTCCCAGCTAGCAGGGGAGTATTCATTTTTTTGTGCGTAATAAGGAGGCACTTCGGGTGGGTCTGAGCTGACAGCGCGGGGAACGTTTTTTTCGTGAAATACGCTGGCCCGTCCGGTGGGTCCCAACAGTCAGGGGGGAAATGTTTTTTTCGTGAAATAAGATGGCCCGTCCAGTGGGTCCCTGCTGTCAGGTGGAGGAATAATTATTTTGCACGTAATAAGGAGGCACTTCCTTGCGGCCGCCTGGACCCAACTGTCAGCCTCTCCACGTACAGTACTCTTCCGATGGAAGTCGGTCATTGACCACGTTGACCACGCCGCGCCGAGAGCACCAGGGCGGTGGTCTGGACGACGGCGAGGCCTAGGAAGGGGACGACGCGGAGCCAAGGAAGACGCGGCAGTGGTAGCCCTCGCAGAGAGGTGTACGAGGGTTCACTGGTTCGGCTGCGGTGTGAGGCTGCCGTCGGCGCTGGGCTTGGCCAGCGGTGGGAATAGTAGGGGGCGGTGAGGCCTCCGCGGCAGCACAGCCGGCCACGGGAGGCAGGAGCATGCGGCACGACCGGCACTGCTTTGGGCGGCTGGAGCAAGAAGACCAGAGGTTGAAGAAGCACTACGGCCGTTGGATGGACATCGTACGGTCACTGGAGCTAGAATCGTTCATATTGACTAAAGTTGACAAAGGCCCCCGTCCCAGTCAACTTAGTAGGCCCACAAGTTAGCCTCCCACCATGGTGGGTCCCAGCTAGCAAGGGGAGTATTCATTTTTGTGCATAATAAGGAGGCACTTGGTGGGTCCGAGCCGACAATGGCTGTGAGGCCGCCCAAAGGGGTCCCAAAGCGGTCGGGGAAACGTTTTTTTCACGAAATAAGATGGCCCGTCCGGTGGGTCCCTGCTGTCAGGTGGAGGAATAATTATTTTGCGCGTAATAAGGTGGCACTACCTTGCGGCTGCCTGGACCCAGCTGTCAGCCTCTCCATGTACAGTACTCTTCCGATGGAAGTCGGTCATTGACCACGTTGACCACGCCGCGCCGAGAGCACCAGGGCGGTGGTCTGGACGACGGCGAGGCCTAGGAAGGGGACGACGCGGAGCCGGGGAAGACGCAGCAGTGGTAGCCCGCGCGGAGAGGAGTACGAGGGTTCACTGGTTCGGCTGCGGTGTGAGGCTGCCGTCACCACAGAATAACAGGAGGTGTGCGTGAGTAGAGGGATGGCCCGCCAGCGGTGGGAGTAGTATCGGGCGGTGAGGCCTCCATGGCATCACAGCCGCCACGGGAGGCAGGAGCACGCGACACGACCGGCGCTGCTTTTGGGCGGCCGGAGCAAGAAGACCAGAGGTTGAAGAAGCACTACGTCATTGGATGGACATCGTCACGATCATCAGAAGCTAGAATCGTTTATATTGACTAAGTTGACAAACCCTTGGTACGCGTCAACTTAGTAGGCCCACAGCTCGGATTTGGCAGAGAACATATAGCCCATTTGTGATTTGTAAGAATGTACAGCCCATTTTTCAATTCTAATAGAATTTACTACATCCCATTTACAGTTTGTTAAAAGTATAGCCCAACTTCTAGCTAGGACAACGATTAATAATTTCAAACAACCGCTCAAAACAGAATTAAAAAAATTCCCACATTTTGATGGGATCCGAAATATTTTTATCCGAAATTTCTAGTCAGGTTAAATATAATTTCAAAATAAAGTTGTATCACGTTAAAATCCAACGAAATATTGCGCACGGAACAAGTAATGAAATTAAAATTTCCAAATTCCAAAAATAATATATTTTTCAAACTAATTACGTGTTTGGTGCATAGTAATTGCCCAGTTATTATAATTACATCCCATTTATTATTTCTTAAAGTCCATTTTCTTGTTAAGCCTAACGCATACCTCCTAGGAAACTTTGCAGCCCAGCGGGGCGGATAACAAGTTGACCCGGATATTGTGTACAACTGTCGGCCAGTTGCATTGCTGATGTTGAAAAAAAGGCCTGTGTAGTACAGTACAACCTAAAATGGTTACTCAGCCCACATTCAGCGATGCCGGAAAGGCCCAAACAAGGCTTTTGTATAACTTTTTGAAGTCACTGAGCTCAATTAATAACTTAAGAAAAAAGTTAGATTACAGTGGAACCTAATTAAAAGTTGTCACGAGCAAATAAATAATTCAACGGGTCCCACTTGTGCGTGTGCGCGTGTGTGTGCGTGTGTGTGTGTGTGTGAGAGAGAGAGAGAGAGAGACCCATCGGTCGATGCTCATAAATACATCTTTCAGCCATATGCATTGCTGATACTCAGTAAAAACTTATATAGTTGACACAATCATATAGAACATCATAGCACACTGAACTTGCATACAGAAATTTCACATAGGCGGCACAATCATGATGGAAGCAGTATATCGCTATGGGAAGGGCTATGTTGAAACCAACGAAGTCGTACATAATGGTTCATCGTCTTTATAAATGAAGGGGAAATATCTTGAATGTTGTGCAAAGAAAACAGATAGACAACACAATAAGTTCTGCTAGCACATTAAGTTGACGTAAAAGTTCAGGTACAAAATTTGAACAGGTCACAATCAAATGTACTGGCATATCAGTGCTTCAGACCCATAGCTCGGATTTAACTAGTACTATCTGACAAGATTCAGTTGTTACCTCAAATTACAGCACATCCAGGCAGCCAGCCCTGCCTCTTCTCCCAAAGAAACAGTGGCCTCCGCCGCGCGATGGAGTAGGCCCTGTGCCATCCATCTTCCGAGTAACACGGGAAAGTCCGGCGTTGACTCAGTAATGGACGTCATCGACGGACCCTGGCACCAGCGGCGGCGGCAGGACTTCGATTGATGGATTGACCACTTCTTCGACATGCACGAACACTCGATACAGGTACATCCCTAACGTGGTCCACGGCGGCCTTGGTGGCGACGAATAGTACAACCCCGATTCCTGCACCGGTATCTCGACACCAACCACCTTCGGTATGGTGGACGGCTTCTTCATCCATGCCATAACAGTCAGAGCCCAGCTGTCTGGAGGAACGAACATACTTACGAGCTCACCTCCAAGGTCGTTGATAAGCTCGTTCATGGACTCGCTGTTCCAAGCACGTCGAGGCATGCCATGGAAGTTAAGCTTTGTTAAAAACTCAAGCTCAGAGGGCACCGAGTCCCATCCTGGGTGCCACTGATCAAAGCTCACCAGCGCACCATCGCAGAACAAATGCCGGGAAGATTCAAACACACGACTGCAGTCGAAAGTTGTCCGGAACCTGACGAAGAAATCAGCTGGTGGCGGACAGACTTCGACGAGCAAGTCACTTATTTGGATGCCGTGCGCAATGCCAAGAGCTTTGACAAGGTCGTCCAAATGAGACGGGAGGCCGGGTCGCCATTGATGGTTACCGCCAAGACTTTGCCGCAAACCTGGTCGTCAAGCGCCGCCATGCCACCCTTTGTTGAGCGACAAAGACGCAGCGCATCAAGGCAGGATTTGACCTCAGGATCTCCGGCTCGGAGATCCGCGTTGACCAGCGACATGATAGTGCGCTTGAGTACAGGGAGTACAGGAGGGGGATTTGGGGGAACTAGAGTAGGAATCGAGATTCCAGAGGTGGGGAGGGCGGAGACAGGGATGAAAAGGTAGCATGAATTTCGAGCACGTGCCAATATGCTCTCGGCGCGCAAGCGCACGAAAACACCGGTGGCGCCCACATGTCGGCCTAAGAGTCCTTATTCTTTCTTTTTTGGAGAGCCCGGCCTTTTTTTCAGGATCTTTTGAGAGCTCCGCCCGAGAGTCATAATTGACCTGCTTAGTATTGCGTTACTACTCGGCCCATATTCAACGACACCTCACCGGCCCAAACAAGTGTACATCATCGAAAAAGGCGGTGAGCTCAAATTATATAACTTGAAAAAAGGAGATATACTCAACACCGGAGAATGGTGATGCCCTCATTTAACCCACCAAGAGTTCGAGACAATAAACAGTTCAAACAATGATATATACAACATTCAAACACTGACTAGTGACTACTATCGACGTAAACAGCAAGACATGATAGTTCATAAGAAGTCTTGCTACACCACCAAAACGCACTCCATCTACAAGACTCGCACTCTCGTGATCCGCATTTAGAGTGACATTCTAAACAGAAGAAACTTTTACATAGAAAGAGTGACATAGACGAGGATGACCAAATGACAAGGAATATGCATAACAAAAGAAAGAACTACCCATCCAGAACCAGCAGCAAAGACAACAAAGTCATTCGAAGAGATGATCCAACACCATCATAATTTGCAGCCCCGCTTCAATGACGGTGATCCCGGAGACACCAAGACTCCATCGTTTCAATGCAATGCCCAGTTACCTATCAACTCAAGGCTTGAACCACATCATCGCTCGTCAGAATTGAGACATCCAAGGATCAAAGTTAATCCGGATGCCTTTGTCATTCTCACGTTCTTTTGGCTGCAGGTTGTATTGTTGACAATCAGGGGAGTTTGGTCCCGAACTCCTAGGGCTCGCCGTGTAGACACAGTTTTCCATAGCAAACAGAGCCTCTCTGCCATCAAGGTCCTTGCCAACGGTGATCTCCTGGTTAATCGAATAATTGATTCCGAGAAACAGAGAGTGTGAACCAAGGCTATTTACCCGCCTCCAACTAAAAAATCCTAAAGGCCCCAACAAGCTGGTATCCTGCTCATAGACGTAACAACCACTGTCTGGATACTCACGTATTAAACGGTGCTTGTATACAGTGGGGTTTTTGCAATACAACTTTTCTGGCTCATGTGTATGAATGATCATCAGTCTTTTGCCATCATCTGCTCGAGCGAGGAACCAGTTGTGCTTCCCTGTTTTTGGCAAAGGTGGTGTAATTTCAAAGGGCAGTAACTGTAGGGACACTGCATCATATCAAAAAGGACAAGCGTTGCTAATGTAAGATCAGCATTGTTCAGAGTATGAGTAGGTTAATGCAAGAAACAACATTGATATGTCCCTGTTGGAACTGGGAGGAAAATACAGGGAAATGTATACTGGGTTCAAAAATATAGAAGTGCCATGCAAGGTTATACTCATGTTATCTCACAATCGATTCTTCACAGGAAACTACCATGTCATGCATGTTATGTAATCATGTTCTGTCCTCACAAACAAATTCTTCAAGGTAACTAACAGAACATGCATTGTTATATACTCGTGTTCTGTGGGCAAAATTTTTGTGAGGATATTATTCTAGTCATTGATTGCTGAAGGGCGAATATAGGTATGTACACATGGTAAGCATTGCAGGATTTCACTACTTCCAAATATAGAGTTCTCCATATGCACATTTACTTCCCTAATGTATGGTTAGATGAAACCAACAGTGTGGTGCATGTTTCTACATCATGAAAATGAGGAAACTAACATGGCCATTGATACACACTCATATTTAGTAGTAGTATATAGATTACTATAAAATAAGGATAATATCCATATATTCCTAACCGCTTGATTATTCAGGTACAAATTGGTCAGAATGACATGGTCACAATCGCATGAATTAACTCATTCCAAATATAGTTGATTTACAGCGTCTCTAATATGTTGCCATAGTTCTACTCAAATTCTGCTCAAACAGGGATATGCCAATCATCACAAAAAGTTCAAACAGTGTCATGGCGTCATCATTAACATGAGATGGAAACAACTTACACGCGCTGTCCCAGTAATACGTGGTGCCATCTGCTTTGTCGATCGCGTAGATGATAACATTGTGTTAAATAGCATCACAGAAGTGTGTATCAGCTTTGACGATGATCCACTGCGAGCCGAGTTGTCTCCGACTAAAAAGCCACCGGCGTAAAGATAGGCGAGTCCACGGTCGAACAAGGCAATTAGCTTGAAGTCTGCATAATTCGCATGTCGTGTGGGTACTTGGCAGATTACAATCTTCTGCAAAACAAGGTCCGTCCAACTGACGTAGTAATCTAGATGACTTGGACCGCGATGGTAATACTCTATATAATCCAACAGAGGAAGGATAATCTCATGGGAGGTCTGGAAGTTCACGAGCACCAACTTTTTACCGTCTTCTCTGAAGGCAGCCATCCAGTGGGAGTTCATGCTGACCCAGTACATACCTGCCAAGAAGTTTCGGCCGATGGTGATCGGATCGATGTCGAGGGAAATGATGTACGGTGACACACTACATACCTGCAAAGAAGTTTCAGCTAATGGAGATCGGATTGAAGTCGAGGGGCATCATGCATGCCTCCGTATCATGGTGAGCCAATCTCACAAGACCAGATAGCAGCAAGTAGGGTGTCTTGAAAAGCTTAGGCCTCGCTTCGACGATGGCCGTGTGCATGTCCCTCGAGCATGCAGACAGCCGCAGGGCGGTCAACATATCCATACACGAACAACAGAGGTCAAGGATGTCACTGGGGAGACTGCTCCAATCGCGGCTCATATGGATGCTGCGCGGTTCGCGTTTGACAATGGTGGAGTTTGGAAGGGGGCTTGATTTATGAGGGAGAAGGATGTCGGTGCTGGAGCGGCTAGCGAGGGAATAGTGGTACTGGGGGAGGCGAGTGAGGCGACTGTCAGGACCCCGATTCCAAGTCACATCGATCTAGCCGGTAACACCTCATATCACTTTGCGGCCTCACGCACGGTATTCCCACGGGTGTCGCCTTACCATGGCCCGGGACTGTTTACGTCTTTTGGCTCACGTATATGATAGTGTCGCTAGCATCCATATGACAGAGAACCCGGGTCGACATGGCTAGTCGTGAACCCAAAGCGACGCTAACCCATGGGGACAGGCATACATGAATCACATCGAGCATGTCGGTCATCAACGTATGAATTGGCTGTAGCACTGGCTATGAGGACTCGGTATCCCGGTCATGTAGCGAGCTAGGAAGGACTCGAATATCACCACGTGACATTTCCCGAAGGACGTACATAGGAACGAAGTGAAACACATGCCGCCAGTCAAGTGTCCAAGCAAGAGTCTTTGGGCTAGCAGGACTCCGGTGAACCGGGCTGTAGCGGACTACTATCACTCAGGAAGCACTAAACTACATTTCCCCATATGAGAGGCTGCCAAGGATAAACAACTAGATTGTCGGATCCCACACATACCAAGCATTTCAAACATACACACAATATGCTCAATATGTGTAAATACAACATGGCATCACAAAATAACTCTCGACTCAAATATTTATTCATTAGGCTCCGAGGAGCGAGATATTACAAACATGGGTCTCATGACCCAACACTCGAAACATACAAGTCAAAGCACAAGCGGAAGCTAAACATGTCTCGAGTACGCATAACTATAAATGAAAAAGGCCGAGAAGCCGACTATCTACCGAGATCTCCGCCGAGGGCACAAGATCATAGCTGAGGTAACAAGCTAAACGTCGAAGTCCAAGCGGAACTACTAGTGAGACTGACGTCTCTCTGCAAAACATAAAATAGGCAAATGTGAGTACAATTGTACTCAGCAAGACTTACATCAGAACTAACTACATATGCATCATTATCAAAAGGGGGTGGTGGAATTTGACTGCAGCAAGCCAGCTTTGACTCGGTGGCTATCCTGAACTACGACTGCAAGTAACTCTTTTGAGGTGGCGCACACGAGTCCACATATTCACCATATCAATACACCACTATGGATCCGCCTCCGTCTCCTCACGAGAACGCCATCCATAGCACTCACGCTTATCTTGCGCATTTTAGAGTATCCACTTTCACTTGTCTATGAACTGCTATAGGCAACCTGTAAGTCCTTCTCCGCGGACACGGCTATTCGAATAGATCATATTAACCCTACAGGTGTACTTCTTCACACACGCTCACCACTTACCGCCGTTTACACGACATGTACTCGGCAACCTTCAAGCGGAAGCCCAACATGGGTGTCGGCCAGGCCTACCTAAACACTCAAGTCCCTAGTCCAGTTTATCGCCTATTCGGGTTCCATCCACAGAGTCCGGCCGAGGTTTCCCATACAGCCCCTCGAACGATGTGTGCAGGGTTCCCGAGACACCAAACGGGCGAATCGGTACACTGGCCACGTGCCTACCGCAACACAACCCACCCCTAAGGTCATGCTATGCGTGCGGCCCCAAGATGCTACAAACACCAAAAACTACTTGCAACTCCTGACCGAGGACAAGGGTGGTTAAGAAGCCGATGTAGTCAATTAAGGATCCCAATGTGTGGTAGTAACTGCTTCATGGATCACAAACACGTAACTCAGTTCTCGAGGACGGCTTCAATGAGACAACCCACCATGTACTCCTACATGGCCTCTCACCGCTACCTTTACCAAATCGTGTTCACACACTTAGCTCACACACACAGTAGGACATGTTCACACACCTCCGATTCATCCCCGATGAATCAGACCTGACTCAACTCTAAGCAGTAGCAGGCATGACAAACAAGCATGAATGAGTAGGCACAACATGGCTCAAGCAACTCCTACTCATGCTAGTGGGTTTCATCTAATTACTGTGGAATGACAGGTCATGCAGAGGATAAAGGGGTTCAGCTACCGCAGCAAGTAACAGATGAATCGTTGTTGTCCTAATGCAGTAAAATAGAGCAGGAGCGAGAGAGTGGGATTATATCGGAATGAACAAGGGGGTTTTGCTTGCCTGGCACTTCCGAAGATAATATAGTTCTTCATCGGTGTCATCGAACTCATCGTCAAACGTCGCTCACCGAGAGGGGACAAACACCGCAATCGAGAAAGAACACAATCAATGCAATGCACATTCACATGAATGACATGTCATGTTAAGGAACTGAATTGACCTAATGCAGCAGTAAGCCAAGTTAATTGAAGTGGAATTCAAACAAGGTTAAACTCCAACTCCAAATGCTAGTTCATAAGTTACCCTAATCATGATTCATCCTATTCAGTGAGGTTAACTTGTTCAATCATGCATGAAAGTGGTACAGATGGATAGATTGGATTTTTCTGATAATTTTTCATATATAAATTATTTCATTCTGAGCCACGGTTGAATTACTATGAATTTTAGAAGTTTTGGATATATTCTGGAATTTCCTGAGTTATAATAAATCCGGAAATGGTATTATCAAGGCCACCGACGTCGCAGACGTCGGCCGGTCAACGGGACACGGTCCGGGTCAAACCCTGACAAGGGTCCCGCGTGTTAGCATAATTAGTTTAGCAAAATATCGCTTAGAACTAAACCTGATTAGTTAATGTGGCTGGGCCCCACCGTCATTGACTCAACAGAGTCAACCAAAGGTCCACCCGTGGTCAAAGTCAAAGTCGGCTACACGGCGTCTAGTCAGCGAGCCGACGCGGGCGCGCGAGAGTGGATTTGGTCATTTCGGCAACCAAACGAGCCATGAGGGTGTCTTTGGATAGCTAGGAGCAAACCGCAGCTTTTGGTGGAGTTAGTTGAGCTCGGGGCGGCCGGAATCGGCGCCGGCGACGAGGTTGGCGGCCGCAGGAGTTCGGACGAACTCGGGGTCGTCGCTAGGAGGCACGGCAGGAGGTGTGGAGGGTGCTCTGAGTCCTGCGGACTCTCCTCAACACGAGGGTAGGCTCGAATGCGTCGTGGGTGCGCCTAGCTACTGGCGGCGCCATGGCCGGGCGGGCGGGAAGCTCTCGGTCCGCGGAATCAACGGCTAGAGAGGGAAACAGAGCACGGGAGAGAGGGGTTCGCAGAGGAGCTCACGGCGGGGTCGATGAGTAGCTCAGCTGGCTCGGGGAGGCGGACGACGCCGGAGCATCTCCGGCGATCTCGGTTGCCGAGGTAGAAGACGCACCGCGAGACGCTATTCGGGCCATCCGGTGCCGCGTGGCTCGGTGGAGAGGTTCAGGTGGCGAGGCGGAGCTCGTGGGCGGGATGGCTGGCCGTGGGAGGTCAAGGGCCACGACGAGCGACGGTGGCGACGGGGCCGCCTGGTGCGTCAAGGAA